>JAKKZN010000011.1:1042640-1055806 GCA_033441825.1 Pangasius elongatus
GTTAATAGCCGACTTTCCCTGCAGATACTCACTATACGCGCAAAATGTTTTGCTCTTTAGGTTCCATCGTGCAGCCTCCTGTCCAAGGTTATTAAGGCTGACGGCACACATAATCACCTCTATCGCTATTCCTATCGCCGTCAAAAAAAAGGATTCAACATCTGCTCTCAAAGTGGAACCAACATGCAGCTATTCTCCGACATGTCACTTCACGTCCAGTGACTTAAAATGTCAACTCCACACTTTTGACACAGAACACACACACACACACATATACATATACATATATATATATATATATCCATTTACAGAGAGTTTAATCCCGAAATCTATGGGGTGGTTTTAAATCTAAAAATACTCAGTGTAATCATGAAAAGGAATGACGGCAGGGGAAACATACACGGATTAAAAAAAAGGATAAACTGCCCTCCATTTGATCACTTGTGATTTGCAGTAATGAGATCTTTACATTAAACTTTAATTTACACACGGCACATCAGTGAGTGGCAAATCAAATCAGGGGCTTCAAAATAGCGGGCTATTAGAGGAGGTTAGCTTTGAGGGTTGTCAATTAATGAATGCCGGGCGAGCCGAGCAGACAATGCCCGTATAGATTTAAAGATTATCGTTGGCAATTTGCTTTGACTGCTGATAGACAGAGAATGGAATTAAGTGCCTGCACTCAGACAGGCTGATTTTGATAAATTGCATATCGCGCCGCATTTTAGAGCCTTGCTTATTATATCTCTGTGAATCTGTCTGTGTCACTCTTCCCCTTTGTGTGTTTCATCTCTCCTCCTGACTGCTTCCTTTCTTCCATCTCTCTCTCTAAAACAGCCAGCGCGTGGTGGACCGACGAAGACGCTCCAGCCGCTGTTGGCACCACCTGATTGTTGTTCTGCGGCAGCGAGCAGATGTGAGAGACGGGCGAAACATGCATGCTCCCGTCGTAACCCTGCTCGCGCTCGCCTTTTGTCTCTCAGCCCATCCCGAGTGCCGGATTCTGCTCTTCCTTGCCATCTGCCCCCCAAAGCTTCATTAAAGATACATGAAGGAGCCCTTGCTGCGACTTATGAGGAACAGGTGCTATTGTTTGTCCCTGAAGAGGATGTAACTCGCACTAGTTGGGGAAGAACATCTGCGGCAATCGTCCGAGATAAAGACGGGGATGTGTGGACCATCTATACATGGATAGGTGAAGAAGTGTAGCTTTATCTTACACTGCAGTATGAATGTAGAAGGCTGCGTGTGAAAAATACGAGGTTTGTACAATAATTTAATCTGTAACGAAGCAGCTGGAAACTGGAAGCAGCTGTCGTTCCCTCACCTGCCTCACTTTTGCAGTTTTTAACCGAGAAACTGCAAAAAAGCACAAGATTGATATAAACCTAGGATTTGTAGCTGCTGCTACAGAACATTAATCAACACCTCCTGACCAATCAGAATCCAGAATTTGTTGTGCTTGTATATCCAGTCATTGCTAGATTATTAACACAGTTACCATACTGTTAAAAAAAACTGTTTTGACACAGAATTCACAGTATTCATGTTCCATACCATAAGTGAAGGAATGACCAGAAAAACAAAAACCAAGCATGCGGATTGGAGGAAAGAAAAGCTTTGAGTAAATAGGAAGGTATGGATTAATCAATGTTGTTAGTGGAACTGTTGACATCAGCACTTAGGTTTAGTAATGGTTTACAACAGAGGCTAATCCTAAGGTCAGGGAACGCGGGTCAAGCCTGCGATACTGCCGAGGTGGCGCGTGCGTATGGAAGATATTCAGCACTGTATGTACGTGTATAGATAAACAACCCCGAGGATGTTTATGCACGCTATTGTCTGGACGGACTGTGTACAAGTCTGCGTTTCCACGCGTGTGTGAGCTCTGCAAGGCAATGTCTAAGCCGTGATTGCGCGCTGTCAGCACCCACGCTCGAGCGCGACCCGGGAGACGTCCTCCTTCAGCATTCGTTACCCTGAAAACATGCTCTGAGTGCTCTTGCTGTAAACCTAAGGAGGAGGCAGGGGCTTCGGNCGGTGGTGGTGAGAGGGTGGTGGTGAGTTGTTTTAACATGTCCAAAATGCCTTTCAAATTTGACAAGATAAGATAAAGGGTGGGGAGGACAGCCTTTTTCCCCTCCATCCCTCTCTCCCTCCCTCCCTCTCTCACTTTCCCTTTTGAGTCGTAGCTGTTAGAAACGGCACACACACACCCACACGTACGCTCCAACGCCACGGGTGAAGCATTATGTGCGCTGAAAGGAGAGCCACCAACATACGAGAAAAAAAGGCGAGTCTGTGACGTGACTTTTTGCGAAGGAAAAAAGAAAAAGCTGGACTCCAGTTTTAGTCGAAAAGAACAGGTCTTCCAGTGCTACTGTAAGCACCGATACTTTACACGTCCTTCCCCCGAGGGGCTCAGAGCTGCCCGAGCCTGAACGGCTGAAATCAAAATCACCCTGAGGGATCCATTTTGAAAAGCCAAATGGATTCCAGTGGAGTTGGCAACCTGAGCTCGACGCACGCGGCGAACGCCAGCGGCGTGAACACGGCTGCCGCTACCATATAAGTGTGCTCAGCGAGAACTTTCTGGAAACTCACCAGGAAAGAGAGAGAAAATCAATTCATAAAACTATCCCAGAGATCCCGGAGCACATATTAGCCTCACGTCACAGGTCATTTATCAGTTAAAGTCATTCTTCAACGTTTTATTATATACCACATCTGTAGTGTGTGTGTGTGTGTGTGTGTGTGTGTGTGTGTGTGTGTGTGTGTGTGTGTGTGTGTGTGCATGGATGATTACCACGGACGATACACCCACACAGAATGGAAGTCTAAGGGCAGATTTTGAAGTCTGTCCATTTACGTTAAGAAATTAAGATATATTTCTGTAGATTCAGTCCTTTCGGAGAAGGAGCTACTTTTTCAGAGGAAGAACGTAGTTTTGCTAAAATAAATTCCGGTGGAGTTGTGTGGCTACGATGGCGTATAGATACTGCAAATGAAAACCTTCAGGAAAGTACAAAGCAACCGGAACTACTTTTTCGGAAAGTTGGATAGTCGGGTAAAATTCCATAAGAACAGCTTTCTCTCATTTCTGTCTCATCTGGACACCGTTTTTCTCTTCCAGCAGAATGAACGCAGGCTCAATTTGTGTTTTATAGTCATGTAATTTAAACAATGTCTGATTAAACATTATTATTAAACTCGTTATAAGCGAGTTTGGAATTTTTTGTTCCTTTTTTTTTTTGTCTGTAATCACACACTACAGATTGAGAGATTGGGGTACAAAATACTATAAATGACTATATATATATGGTGAAGTGTGTGCATCCACACACACACACACACACACACACACACACAGAGCCGTTATCAATGTGGCAGGTATTCTGTGGGGCCGCTGACTGCTGTTTCAGTCCCTGATGGCAATCAGGGCGTGTGGATCGATACGGCTGAGTGGGACTTTGATCCCTCTGCGCAGGGCCGGAATTAAGCCCAGTTTTCCGCCTCCTTGCCGCCAACTAGTCGCATTGTTCTCTCCTGCAATACAGGAGACCCCCCCCCCCTCCTTCCCGATCCACGGACACAGCTCCGGGTCAACAACAAAGCAGCTTTGTGTGGCACAAACACAAACCCTTTCCTCGAGCCTGAAGCCCACCGGCATCTTTAAGACTTTATCGACTCCTGAAGTATTTTTGGACTGACAGGTAAAAGATTAACATCTACCAGGGCTGACCACGCTCACGAGCCCGATCCGGCTCGGGCTGCGTTTGCACAGAAGAGACAGGCAAACAGTGAGCTTGTGTGTGTGTGTGTGTGTGGGCGGGTGCGTGTGTGCGGGTGTGTGTGTGTTGATTGTGTGTGTGTGTTGCACCACTGGCCGGTGCACAAAAGCTTGGACTGACAGCAACTAATGTGTCATGTGTCCCGTGGTCAGTGTGCGTGTGTGTGTGTGTGTGTGTGTGTGTGTGTGTGTGAAACACGGGGGCTAGGTGCACCGAAACCAGACACCGCCCTGCTCCCGGCCAGACTGAAGGAATAACCAATAGACGACTTCTTGTTCCACTAATTCCTTACACAGTAAAACAAGCCCTCTTGGAAAAGTGCCATTCCAATATATCTATATTAAGTCCAAGGGCTGTTAAAAAGCAGGACGGCCCCTGTTCCCCTTCCTCTGACTCGACTTTCTCTCTCTAACCGAGGGCTGAGAACAGCCATAACAAGTCCTAGGACCAAAACAAATAGGTTTTATTTTCGTAACCATAATTCAGGAATTCTTCTGAAGGAAGAAGATAAAGTGGTGCTTCTTTCTGATGGTTAGAAAAACGAGTAAATGAGTAAATTAGGACAATCCAAGTACAAAGAACATGGAGGAGAAGATAAATGTGATCCCTGTGTACATGTGTGTGTGTGTGTGTGTGTGTGTGTGTGTGTGTGTGTGTGTTTCGAGGCGATTTCTGGTATCACTCCTCAAAGAAGCTGAAATGTAATTTATCTTTGTAAATATTTAAGCCAATTAAGTTTGTATTGCATATAAAATATCAAAGATGAGCCCAAGGCTCCGGTCTGTAGTAGCTTTGTGCTGAGCTAACACACCAACACACCCTGCGTTCTTCTTTTTTTTTTGGTGCTATCTGCAATCCCTCTTGTACAATTTCACAAATTCACTTCACTCACGACATTCCTTCCTCTAACCGCAGATCTTTTTTGCCATCTTTGCCAGCATTTGTTTTCTTTTTTATCCAGATTTGGGAACAGAATGAAACAAAGAAGGCAGCTTTCTGATAGCGCGCGGTCATAAAATTACAGCGGGGTAACCCGTGAGGATTCGTTCAAACGGCATGGGTAATGAGGGGAGAGGAGAACAGACACAAAACAAAATCCACAAGTGAGTCTGGGGTCGGAGTCATAATCCCCTAAAAAATAAATAAATAAATAAATGAATAACAATCCATTTCAAATCCATGCACATGGATAGCATGGAGATGATCGCATGATGTCAGAATAGTTGTGTAAAAGCTAAGGAGCTTGCTTTATAGCTAATTAGACTGAATTGTGGATTCTGATTGGTCAGAAGGTGTTGATTTTCCACGAATCACAGCTTCATATCAATGCGCTTGTCCTAATAGGCTATCGTTTCTATAGTAACGGCTCATTCACAGGGAATCGGATGGCAGACGCGCCAAGGAGACATTCGTTTAACGTTTACGGAAGGAGTCTCCAGTGTCAGTACATTGTAAGAGTCAGAGAATCTCGTTGTTATTATTATCACTCGTTATTTTACTACAACAGAACAACACACAGGGGTTTATTGCGTACTTATCATACACATATGTGCAGCACAAGCAAATGTAAATATCCTTTAAAGCACAACCGAGCTACAGGAGCCATTTGCAAACGTTAGTAAAACAACCCTCTCTTTTTCTGGCCATCTGTTTTCAGACCTCGATTCGCAAAACACACATATCGAGTTTGTCCAAGTAAACATTGTCCAGGCGTCCTCTGAGCTTTCAGGAGCCTAATGAAGAAATGTTCTGCGTTCTAAGGCAGGAGCGAAGGGGGAAGACGTGGAATCGGGCCACACAATAATCTAATAAAGGAGCCGCACAGAGAGCGGGGAGAAGCGCTTCCTCTTTCTTCCTCTTCTTCCTGTGGTCCGGGGGGTAGAGACTGAGCCAGTGTCTTCACAATTGCCTCCGAGCAGCTGGGGCCGGCGCAAGAACAACAGAGGCCGTTCTGTTGTCCAGCAGAAAGCTGAGATTGTTGCGCTCGAGACTTTATTGCAGGCACATGAGCGCAGCCGGGACCTGAAAACGCACTCGAATGTCATGTGCACACCCAGTGACGGGGTCGGAATAATTATGATAAAAAAAAAAAAAAAAAAGGGAGAGTAGGGAAGGAAAAAAAAGACAACAATTCATCGTCTATGAAAAACGGACGAAGGACAAAACGGGCCATTGATTGTGTTCAGCGAGGGAATGCTAGGACTCTCGTCTGCCCCTGTCCGAAAAACAAAGCGGCCCTTTTTTTGTGCCGTGAGGCACAGGGGCTGAATGCTTTGCTTTGCCACCCTAGCCCTAAGAAAACACGGGCCCCCTTTCTAAACTGCCGGCTGGACGCACACAGTAGAGACTATTAATGCCTCCCCCCCCCCTTTTTTTTTCCAGATCTGTGTGTGTTTGAGTGTGTGTGTTTGAGTGTGTGTGCCCACTACGGAGGCTGAAGGGCCGTGTTAAAAAGCCAACGCAAAGACAAAACAGTTTGCTCAACATTAACTGAGAAAACACAGCGAGGGAAACTGAGGAAACCGAGTCCACTCGACACTACAGGATCTGTTCGCTGCCAGATATTTTTCAAGCTGGTAAGAAAAATGACTCGACAGGTGGTCTCGAACCCCAAACAGCCCCTGCTTTATAGCGCTTACGGACCTGACCTACGGCTTTATCAGTCACGCGCTCGTAACGTCTCGAAGCGACGCACGATTTAAGATGATTTTGCCTCATTAACTCGTTTGGAACTGGCGTGATGCTTTGGCATATATTACCAGAAAATTCCGAAAATCCTTCACGTAACTCATTTGAGCTACACCCAGGTGTGACTTCGCACGTCGCAACTGTTCATGTGACAGCCTCGACAAAGCGCCGAGCACCTTCATTAGCACAGCTTAGCTGCCGAGGTGTCGGGACACAATGCTCCGCCGTTAATTACCCGAGCGCGCAGAAAGCCTGCAGAGGACAGAGTCACATCTGTTTACTAACGTACAGGGTGATGTCATGAAGCAGAGTTACAGTTACCACCCTAAAGATGATTATTTTCCTCTAACAGCACGTCCCTGAGTGTGTTATTCCTCTTACACCACAGTTATTTACCAATGAGTACATATATATTATGTTTACAGTTATATTTAAATGTTGGGCTCCTTTTTTTTGTGAAACAAGGTACACCACAGCGCTGTTGAATTCTGGATTGTGATTGGTCAGAAGGTGTTGGTTAATTTTCTATAACAGCAGCTCTTACATTGGTGCATGTTAAGTGTATAGTAACAGCTCAATCACAGGGTGGACGATAAACCATACAGATTAATAAGGTGTGTAAGAAGGAGTCTCCAGTGCCAGCGCTTTGTAACAGTCAGAGGTAAAGCTGTAACTTTTTTTGTAAGTTTTTCGGCATCTTCAGGACAGAGGACGAGAATGCGAGACAAGCTGCATGTTTTTGGTCTTATTAACTTGAAGAGAGATTTAAAAAATAGCTGCTATCGCATAACGGACAACAGGAACTAACACGTTAAATACAACTATAAATGGCTAAAAAGTATGATGTGTCATTCTCTGGTAAAAAATGTAATTGTAGTCATTAAATTGCTGTGGTGTAAGGGGAATAAAACACTCATCTGACATGCTGTTACAGGAAAATAATCATCTTTGGAGCAGTCTCAGGAGCTCTCTCTGTGAGAGGCACCGCCAGCTCTTCTCGAATGCTCGGTCAGTATTTATACTCCTGATGTTGGAACTTGTTTAAACGACATTAACCGTTCCGCTTCCATCCACTTAGCTTAATTTCAAAACCATCACGGCTCTTTGCTGAGGTTGTAGCTTATTAGGCCCATTTTTGTGCGTCATTGAGTTTTAACACGGGGGGCCTGCGAAAGCTTTATTGTTCCAATTGCGCATGACTTTATTTAACGTCAGCATTTATTCTGCTTCCTGACAAGAAGTCACATTTCATAACTAATTAAATTGATCCTCGACTCGATCCACCCCCCACACAACCTCTCCAACCGAGCACACTAAATGGAATTATTTGTATCCGAGTGTCAATATATTAAATCAAAGGGGGCTAATGAGTCGGGTCACCGCTTTCTTTTATCTCCGCTCTCGCGTGCTGGGATCTTCATCAGCTAAAGCCTCTCTCTAAATGGAGGATGAGGCTGGTTCAGGCTCCATCGCACTGGGCTCGAGCCAAGTGCATTTGATGAGACTGTTATGGCTCTAATCCTGCTAGGAGAAAAGCTAGCATAGTGCACTTTGTTTAAAAAAAAAAAGAGAGAGAGAGAGAGAGAGAGAGAGAGAGAGAGAGAGAGAGAGGAGAACGCAGGGCGAAAAAGCAATCTCTTTCCCTCTCACACACATTCCCACACTCATTTCCTTCCTTATTACGCTCTATTTGCCTGACAGACAATGCTAATTGGCAACACATTCTTTTTCAGAGCGGCTTGTTTTCAGCATTGTCGGTGCATGAATAGGGACTTTAGCATAAGAGATCACAAGAGTGCTGCGAGACAACAGAAAACATCTAACAAGAGGCAAATTAGGAGTGTTATCTCTGTTCAATTAGCCACCCCTATATTTATCTAGAAAAAAAAAACACACAAAAAAAAAAAAAAACCCTAGAATAATTCCGCACTAGCCTATACGGCGCCGGGCGAAAAGTGAGCTGGAGTAATGAAATACTGCATTTAATCGCTGTTCACTGAATTAAAAAGCCAAACCAAATTGCTCGGGGCTAAAGACAAAGCTGCGCTAATTAGCTTCATCTAGAGCGGCTGAATAATAGGATAGCGATATGATTGTCAAGTGAAGCGATCCACAGCTAAATAAATAAATAAATAAATAGATAAATAAGCAATGCTTTCAGCGGCATTTTCTACTTTTTTTTCTTTCTAGCATCTTCAGCCAGGCCGAGCGTGAAAACAAGGAGCTAATTTAGCAGCCCAGAGAAGCCACCTCACACAAACGGCGTTCACCTGAACAATGCGTGATTGTGCGACCCCGTCAGGAGCCTCGCTTCCCGCCAGGACAGAAACGGTGAAAAGAAAAGCCGCACTATCCTTTTCTCTCAGGAAAAGATACACGTATGAGGGCCACAAAGGCCTGGGTGTTTAATTAGGCGGCTCTTTGGGGCCGCCGTGGACAGGGCTTCTCTTTATTAAACTCCCTCTGTGAATTCTGTCACTGGGCCGTAACATTGTGTGTGTGTGTGTGTGTGTGTGTGTGTGTGTGTGTGTGTGTGTGTGGGGAGCCTGGACAAAACCCACCTTTCCACATTTCTTCTACTGGAATTTATTGGTAACAATTTCTATATCAGGAACTATGAACACATTTGTGACGTGTTATAACGCATTCATAAGACATGACATGACAGGTCTCAGTGTGTTTATACCCAAAACATAACACTTCGACATGTCCACTTCCTACTGTATAATATTACATTTATCACAATCGTATCAAGGCCCAAATGAGGATAAAACATGGCGCAATAAACAGTCGACTTATGGCAGTTATTAACAGACGTAGAGCAATAAACAGTGAATAACGAACAGAAACTGAGTGCTACACAAAACACTGCATCGTAGAAACATCCAAATCGCATCAAAAGCGGATACGGCTTTACTACCTTCGCCTCACATCCATCAGACTTCGCTCTACGCATGACTTTAAATCATACGTTGCAGAAAAAGCGTTTCTCCGTGAAAAGCGTTCATGCTACGTGTGTGTTCACGCTACGTGAGATTTGTATCACGTCAGAATTTCTCGTATGCTAACGACCGATAGCGGCTGATCGACGAGAACAGCCTACTGGATAAGAGCTGTTATTTTAACACACCTCGAATCACAGGCAGACATTTTTTTCCTCTAAGAGCTAGAGTTCGGCGCGGCGGTGATGGCTGGCGTGTGCTGCTAGCGATGAACGCCGTTCATTAGCGTGACAACGTACACGAGGCTTACATCGCGTAGCATCTCCTGGTATCGGATGCTGGTATCGGAGCATTTTTTTGTAATAAGTGTGTGTAAACGATCACGATATCGGTACCACTGTAGCTCCGTGTACAGTTTAGGTACAGTGTATCTGTATATCCGGTTATATCTGAGCACGGAAGAGAGACGCGCTGTAGTTCTTGTATTTCTGTTTGCAGTGTGTTTCTTGTGTGTTGAGCGCAGAAAGCTGTCTCTCATTAACCCTTTAGTCTGACCCCTGCTCTGACTTCCTGTCCCTCTCTCATGACTAAACCATTCTCTCAGGGAAGCCTCTCAGTAGGCCTGGGGAAATAGCACACATATGAGAGAGATCAACCTCTCACACACACACACACACACACACACACACACACACACAGACATATGCCTGTCAGCTCACAGGAACAAAGCCATGTCCTGGAGGCCCTCTACTCCAACTGGCCCCTCAGTCTGTTAACAATACTTGTATAGAGACAGAGGTAAATGCATGCATGCACGTGCACACACACACACACACACACACACACACACACACACACACACACACACACGCAGGTCTGCTGAGATTCTCTTTATTTTTATTGCAGTCTGTCTGGCACCGGCGTGGAGGTGGTTAGTTCTGTATAATTAAAATGAATCTTTTATCTGGGGGGCCGCGTGTGTGCAGCTATTATCATTTAACCCTTGGAAGCCCCCTGCTGCTCCCCCACACCATTTAAAACCACATGAGAGGAAAGCTTTTCCAGCTTTGATGTACGCACCGACAACAATTTCCGCCCGAACGACGCTAGCAGCGCTCCTCGGCACTCGGGCAGCGGGGACAGAGACGAACCCAGACACGGAAATCGCAAAACGAACCGTCGTTTGTGTGACCTCATAATTTACGTCACGTAGCTACGATCCTCAGAGTGGGATCCGGGGAATCTGAATCTGATCCGGTCTGTGACTTATACCCTGGGTGGGGGGGGGGGTCTGTTATGAAAAAACAAACCTCACACACATCTCATGCGGATGGGAGAAGGAAAAACGTGTGAACGCGCATTTCATGTGAAGAACGTGATCATGTGGATGCAAATGAACAGGCGAAAAAAAGCGAAAAATCAAAACGTGTCTAAGTCTTTGTGTGAAACATCTTATTTATTTACTTATTTGTTTCTTTAATGCTGTTGGACAACACAGTCAACTAATATCAGGTACTAGTGTTATATTTATCATTAATATTTGCTTGTTTTATAAATGATTATTATAACCACACAGACTTACTGGTCATGTCAGTTAATTAATTAATTGTCATACTAACGTCCTTTAGCATTTATCTTCATCGTGATTATTTAATCTTTTTCGTTTTCAACTAAAGCGACCGTTAGCGACACAAAGTGGACGGGACGAGTTGAATGAAGAGGAGAAGAGAGGGAGAGGAAGAGGAGGTGAAAGACGACAGGATGCAGAAAACACAAATAAAACAGCGCTCTCGCTTCAGAGAGAGTCCAATAAGCCGACTGGGATAAAGCAGAAGTGTGTGTAAAACACAAGAGCTGAACAAACGGCGTCTCTGTCCACATCTGAGCGAGAAATGATCACCGATAACCTTACTGTGTGTGTGTGTGTGTGTGTGTGTGTGTGTGTGTGTGTGTGTGTGTGTGTGTAAGAGAGAGAGACAGGTGCTATGATGGTGGGATTCAAGGCTACATCTCATGAAGATAAGATCCAGCCCGACTTCTGGGATATCCTTCTTCTTCTGTGCTAAGTGTGTGTGTGTGTGTGTGTGTGTGATGTGTGAATACATGCATATGAGGCAAGGCTCTCCACCTGTGTGTGTGTGTGTGTGTGTGTGTGTGTGTGTGTGTGTGTGTGTGTGCTCTTTGTGCGCGTGTCGCCTCGCCTCGGATCGCACCGTACCAGCCCCGGCGTGCAGGAATGTCTGGCTCTGTGCCAGTCAGAGACTCTGGGCTTGAAGTCTAAATCAACCTGAGACTAACGCAGCTGGGGTGAGCAGCTGCACACACACACACACACACACACACACACACACACACACACAGATGTACATACTCCATTCCCACATAGACCTATAGTACCTGAACCTTATCCCATTATAGCAACAGGAACTCTTACATTTAGATTTGCATTTCTAATCATTAATTTTTTTTTTAATTAAAAACAAACACACGTCTTGGGCACACAGTCTGCGCTAAGCGAGGACGCTAACCCTAGCGCAGCTTTAACGGGAAAAGTACGACGAAAACAGAGCCACGGATTTCTGAAAATCTCTCATTTCACTCATTTTATTGTAAATCACTGACATGATGCTTGTGAGCTTGTGTACTCACACAGAGTGACTCGTAACAGCACGTCCTGTGTGCTTTATTCCTCTTACGCCGCAGCGATTTGCCGACAATTACCATTTTCTTTATTTAATCTGACCAATCAGAGTCCAGAGCTCAGCAGCGCTGTGGGTCAATAATAAAATAAATCTATCTCCTCAACAGAACGGCTCGGACTCACAAACCCAAAGCCATCGAGGGAGTAGTTTATAAGCTGCACGCACCAGCCGAGCGATAATAATAAAAATAATAAATACTTCGAATAATAAGAGAAATGGAGCTTTTTAAGATGATTAATCGCGTATTCCTGGGAAACAAGTGTTTGGGCAACGGCTTTCAGCGGCGTTTGATGAAGTCATTTCATAGCCCGCTGCTCGTGTTCTTACGCTCGCCGTCACCCGGCCGTTCAGCCCTCGGTGATTACTGCAGCGTCCACTCCGGCTCGAGCTCCGTGTCCGAGTACGTCACCGCTAAAGGGGGGAATGAAAGGAATAAAACAAGCGGAGCTGCCGTGGAGACGGCGTTTTCCCAAACAGCGCACCAGAACCTGCTTCCTTTCTTCTCACTCCTCCGTCAGCGATGCCAAGAGTGACGAGGAACAACAAGCCTACAAGTCCGACTTCACTCGTCTTTTACGCAAAGAAACCCGACGTTCGCGTTTTATTGTTCTGTTCGATCGGTGGTGATGTGAGTGAAAGTCTGAAGTTTTCCCACTGAAATAAACAAACAAACAAACTAATAAATAAGTAAACGCAGGTCAGTGAGGGGTGAGAACGGAGAGGGCGATGCTGTGATAACGTCACGCAGTGGAGTGAGCTGTACACAGTGACACTGTGATCCCACGGGACAGAAAACAGAAGTCTCTTTTCCTTTCAGAAATCTTTTTCTTTTTCATTAGATTCCCGATGGCTGGATTTAGATTCCCGGCTCATTCCGGGTTACTGAATGTGCTGATGTGATCAGTGACATCATCAGTAATCACCGAAACAGGAGGAAAAATCACTGTTTCTACAGACAATACACCAGCCTCTCTCTCTCTCACACACACACACACACACACACACACACACACACACACACACACACACACACACACACACAC
>JAKKZN010000011.1:1055906-1074924 GCA_033441825.1 Pangasius elongatus
TCTCTCTCTCTCTCTCTCACACACACACACACACACACACACACACACACACACACACACACACACACACACACCTTTAAGACCAGTTTGCTTGTTTTCAGCACTAATTAACTCAAAGCTGTTATATGTTAAGGGCACTGGGCATTTTTTAAGAGAAGCGTCTAATGAAAACAGAGTTCCAGTGAACTGCATTAGTGAGCTTCCTCCTCCTCCTCCTCCTCCTCCTCCTCCTCTTTTCCTCTCCTACAGAGCATTTTGTTGGTACTTTAAATAAGAAAAAAGCCACAGCTCATTATATTTACCAAGAATATTCTGGAAAAGGGGATGGTTTAATATCATACTCAAGTTTTATGTATTTAATGCTGTCGGATTTAATTTTTAATCTAAGATCATAAGGACATACAGATAGAGGGAAAAGTGTAATATTGGGTTGATGTTACACCCTGATTTTTTTCACACTTTTCTGACAGATGTGTGTGTGTGTGTGTGTGTGTGTGTGTGTGTGTGTGTGTGTGTGTGTGTGTGTGTGTGTGTGAGACAGTGGGATTATACACTGGCGCTCCATCGCCTCTTGATCAGCTCAGGCCGGTGATAGAGAGTCCTTTCTCCAGGGAAAGTGCACTTGAAAGAGGTTTTACTGTCTCCCTTTAAATCCCGCCGCTCCACTCCGGGCCGCGTAAATCAAACACGGGTTTTGCTTTCTTGCCCCGATACATCAGAGTAGGAAGTGCGTGGAAAAAAAAAAAAAACAGAGGAAGGAGGTGGGAGTGTGTGTAGATCTAAAACACTGTACAGTTGTGCAAAGCCTCTCAAGGCCATGGAGAGTTGTCGTGTGTTTTATTTTATTTATTTTTTTGAGGAGGGGGAATGCCTCGGGGTTTCGTTTGAAGCGAGAGACAAACGTAAAGAGAGATGTAACCTGAGCTACACTAACCATTCCCGACACAGACGGAAATAAAGAGTGAGATGTGAAGGACGGAGAGCAAAGAACGTGTGTGAAGAGTGACTGATGGACAAGACAGCACACTGGGTTTTTATCTCACAAACCTGAAGCCTGTCTCTCTCCCTTTCTATCTGTCTCTCTTCGTCTCTCTCTCTCTCTCTTTCAGTCTCTCTCTATCTGTGTATCAGTGACTCCCTTGCTTTCTGGATGTCTTTATATCTCTCTTTTTTCTCTCTATTACTCTTTCTTTCTCTCTCTCTCTCTCCTTCTGTCTGTCTTTCTATTACTCTCTCTCTCTTTTTCTCTCTCTCATGCAGAGGATTTGGATTCCTGTCGTTCCTGTTTACAAAACACGCTGAGGTGCTCATCAATAATCACCAAAACTCTCTCTCCATCTCTCCATCTGTCTCTCTCTCTCTCTCTCTCTCTCTCTCTCTCTCTCTCCATCTCTCTCTCAAGCCTGACTGACAGCATTGCACATTAGGCTTTGCACTGGAAGAGAAAGAGGGATGAACTGGAGAGATGGAGAAAGCAGTACCTGTCTCCACTGGGTGAGAGAGATTGAAAGATTGAATGAGCAAGAGAATGAGGAGGAGAGCTTCTCCTGGCACAGCTAACACCCTTAGCGCCCTTGGCTTTCATGTGTGTGTGTGTGTGTGTGTGTGTGTGGTGTGGGTGAAGACCTTGACCGCTGCCACCGACCAGCTTGTGTATGTCCAGTGCTCAGACCGGGTGGTCCACTAACCTTGCTCAAAGGAACAACACATACCACACACACACACACACACACACACACACACACACACACACACACACACACTGGCACCCTTGTTCTTCTTCTTATCCTCTCCATATCTCCATAACTGCTGGTTGTGTAAATACTTTAAGCTCAATACTTATTTAATACACCTAATAATTACAACTAATGTTATTACACTTCTCTATTGCGTGTGTGTGTGCGTGTGTGTGTGTGTGTGTGCGTGTGCGTGTGTGTGTGTGTGTGTGTGTGTGTGTGTGTGTGCGTGCGTGTGTGTGTGTGTGTGTGTGTGTGTGATTACCACAAGCAAGAATTTTGACTTGCTCAAAATGGACGTCTAGGTGGCAGCTGTTAAATTTGAATTACAATAAATATTTAGGTGAAAACTTTGTGAAGTTAAAACATTCAGGACGGTGTAAAGTAACTGGAACTGGACTTTTCCCTATTGGAAAGTTGGATAAAAGTCTACAAGAACAGTTTTGGGAAGATTTTCTCTCGCGTCTGTCTCATCTGGAAGGGCTGCAGGCTGCAAATTAGTGTTTTATAGCCGTGCCATTTTTCCATTTATTGCCAAAATCTAATCACCTGCCCTTCGACTTCCACTATTGTGAGTTTAGAGTTTTTCTGTTCATCTCTCAGCACAGGAACTCGTGTTGAAATTCTTCTTCACACACACACACACACACACACACACACACACACCACAGATCCCATGCATACGATGGAGATGCGTACGTATCATTCAGCGCTTCAGTTCTATATGATTTGTAAAATAATATAAAAATAAAAAATAGGCACTCGGTGTAGAAGAAGAGAAAAAGCAGTAGGTGCTTTCGGGAGGTTTTGGTCACATGGAGGTGCATTTCGGAGGTATTTACGAAGCCTTAAGGTACGTTCAGCAAAAAAAAAAGAAAAAAAAAAAAAGGCAAGCAAACAACAAACACAGCTAGGTGTTATTCAGCTCCGCCACACTCTTTCTCCTCCTGTCATTTTCTTCGTTAATTGGCAAGTGCTAATTATTAGCCGATATTTATGCACCCAGCTCGGCTGCTAGCGCCTAATTACTGACGCGTGTTACGATGAAGGACAGAGAGCAGACGAGATCTGACACCAGAGGCCTGCTTTAGCGTAATTCTTGAAACACTCGGATATAAGTCACAGATACACGTCTATGATATTGCGCATGCATAAACACACNACACACACACACACACGCACACAGAAAGAGCTGAAAAGGAAACACACTGACCTGAATCTGCTGCTGAAGGAGATTGATTTTGTGCTGCTGCTGAAGAAGTTGCTGCTGCTGTCTGGCGATCTGTGGAGCACAAGCGTTTCTCGATTATTGCTCTCGCAAAGCACAATCCCGAACGATCGGCCGTGACACCGTGGCATCTTTAAGCCTCGCACAGTCTGATCTAATTCAGTACATTTCATTTCTTCCTTAAGGCGAGGCACGACAGGTAAAAAAATAAATAAATAAAAACTGCTGATTGCTCATATTCTTACAGTAATGTCTGTATTGTATCGTAACATTGAAATTTGCATAGAGCTAAATCTAATTTTTTAAAAAATGTTTATTTCACTGTGAAGTGATAAAAAAGTGTTTGCTGGAAAATCATTCCTTTATTGTTTAGACATTTTGATTTAGAAATTCCTCTATAATATCCTACTAAGCACAGATAGGAATGAACATTCTGCACTTTTATGAAATGAGATATTTCTGGTTATGAACATAAAAAAAAATATATTTGTAGAAAATACAGACAAATACAAATTTTGTTTTCACTCAAGTTAATGTAGGTTATAAGGTTTATAAAGGAAACTGATATGTATATGATACACAGATCAGTAACTGATATATGTATCAGGAAACAAGCTTTTCAGAAATATACAGCATGACATGGCATGACTGCAAAGTGGGCGGAGCTTAAACTGTTGGGTTCTTCACATTTTAATCTGGATCACATTAACACCTGTCATGTCGATCGGTCAGGTGTGTGATTTCTGTTCACTATATTTCCTAGACGTGATCTCAAGCCTGGCTTAGAAGTGCAAGATACACTAACACGCCACGCAGGGTTTAGGACTCGAGACTTGCGTGGAAATAAAAGCGGCGCAGAAGCTCTTGGAGGACGCCACCATTAATCAGGCAGAAAAGAAAACTGTAGTTAAAGATCTACAAAACAATTTGATCCTAAACAGGTATCGTCAAGCCGTGAGCCCGAAGCTTAGACCTAACACTCCGCGTAACCGTTCATCGTAAGACGGAGCGACGTGATTGGCATGTTTATGCAGCGGAGGCGTGGCTGGCTTGGCTCTGTGAGTGGGCGGGGCTTATCAGAGCACCCACAAGGTCCCCGAAGGTATCACTTCTTTTCTCCCTCCCTCCCTCTGCCCCTCTTTTCCCCCCTCTGAACTCCCCATGAGCCACCGCGCCTCGCCGAGCCTGACAGCCTAGTTTTAAGTGTCATTTAATTTTCATTTTCAAATATAATTACAAAGTGTTCACTGTAAGATATCACTCGTCTGCAAATGTGTCAGGATTAATTTGTGCCGGCTCCTTCACGAGTGTCAACAGTTAATTACTGTGTCGTGTCTGGATGGCTAAATGACATTCTAACTTCGGGCGGGTAGCCTCCTCCCTCCCTCTCTATCTCCCTCTCTATATCTCTCTCTCCATTCCTCTCTCTACTCATCTCCCATCCCTCCGCCCATAACTGCCATTTTCTTCCCCCCCTTAATGAAAAGAAAACATCCCGGTACACGCCAGAGTGACAGTAAATATAATCCCAATATACCAAAATCACAGAAGCATACAATGCGGCTCCCGATTCCCATAAACTTTAAGTACCGTCTGAATCTTCCGACACATCTATCCGAGATGAGGCCATCTATCTATCCGAAGCGCAGGCAGACGATTTGACATCGAGATATGCCTATTAATCTATGTAATGTATTGAATAGGATTTCTGTGGGCTAATTATTATGAAAAAAAATTAAAGAGTCGTGAACGGATCCTTTCCCTCGACGCTGCCTCTGTCATTAAAGCAGTTCATGAGCTGTGTTAATCTGCTGATTTCTTTAATATGCCTCATTTGCCTGATTTGTGCCTCTGATTTCATGCTGAGATTGATCTAACGGGGATGTCTTAGAGCTTCTGCTTTTTTAAAGAAAAATATACTATAAATCCTATAAATTATAAATTGCTTATTCTTCCTCATATGCCGAGTGAAATTTGAGGCGAAAGCCGCGTGCAAGGTCATATACATTCAGCGTTAGGACAGAATGATATTATATTATATTAATTTGATTTCTTCCTTTCTTTGATAAGGAAAGTAATTACATTTTTACTCTCGGATATTTCTGAATTGACTCGCCGACTGAATGGGGGGACGGCTCACAATAAATTACCGCCGCGTGCCGAATAACGTTGTGGAAACATGTTAAATTTAAAAGGATGAAACTCGAGTTTAAGACATAGAGATGGGAGAAGGTCTGGAGCAGGATGTACAGATCAGAGGTCAGAGATGAAAAAGAGACAGGAAAAGAGAGAGAGAGAGAGAGAGAGAGAGAGAGAGAGAGACGGAGAGGGCTCACTTGTTCTTGCTGCTGTCGAGCCAGCTCCATTTGCTGCCGCTGCTTCTCCATCTGCGAGGCCGCCAGCTTCTTCTGCTCATCGTGGGCGGCCAGGAGCTGCTCTCTCAGGCTGATCAGCTGCGTGATCATCGTCGAAAGCTGCCTCTCTTTCTCAGCCAGACTTTCTGGAGTACCTGGACACCGAAACAAGACACCAGCGGTCACTCAGACTCGCACTCATGAGTAGACTCGTATACGGCATGTCCATAAACACAGGCTTGATTCCATGCTAGAACTCTCACGGCAGTGTGAAACCAGAAGAGATGAGCCTGTGGTCAAATTCACTCAAGATGCTTCCAGAAGTAAAAGAATGAAGGTAGAAGGAAATTAGAGATGCAGATGCTCAGGAAGAGTATTCCAGTCTGCACGCAAGATTGATTCTGGGCTCCTCTGACATTTAATTTCACCCTGAAAATTCCTTCCAAACCACAGATCAAATGTTTGTGGGGTTTTTTTTGCAGAATTTTAGACAGTAGGTGCATTTATGCTATATTTTTTTCTTGAACCCCTTCAGGTGAAGGTACTCGCTTATGAGTTGTAGTCATGCCTGTCAATTCCTTTTTTTTGCTCAATTCACTAAGAAGATATTCCACCTTCTCTCCAGACCACAGCATGCCTTTCTGGAGGAACAAGTCCAATCAATCCTGTCTTTGACACACGGCCATTGTATTCTTCACTTAAAGCAAACCCCAGCCTTTGGGAAGGCTTTGTGAAGATATAACAAAGCATCTGCTGTGTATCTTATTTTATTATCCTTCTCAAGGAGCTTCTGAGATCAGTGTGTTTGCACGGAGAGATGAGCAGAGAGACACCGGATTCTGACCATCTCAGACTCTCCAGCTTTTACCTTTTGTTTTTACATAACCACGTTGTTCCATCTCTCTTCCTTATCACTATCTATTTTTAAAATCTAAAATAATCTTGAGTGTCAAATCTGATCAAATAAATTTAAAGAACTCTTGTTCTTTGAGAAGAATCTAAAGGTAATTAGGAGTTTGCGAGACGGAGATTATCATAATTGAAGAGAATCATTAGTATTGGCCCCCTTAGTTTAAGTAGGGTTTGGAAGTATGAGTCCTGGTGTGTCATGTACGTTTCTAAGAAAGTAAACTGAGTCAATGACTATATTTTTCAGTGAAAAGTGGTGATAAATGGTGGCTAACAATGCTTATTGGCTGACAGCATGCTTTTCAAAGCCACGCTTGTGCAGGAACAATGATGTAAATGCAATGAAAAGTACGGATTGGAAATAAAGTGCTGTTTGAAGCACTTCAAAGAAACACTATGAAACTACAAAAAAGAAACAAATCAAGACTGGAGTTTTGTTGGTATTCTGCTAATTCTGAATGTACGTCTTTGGGGAAACAAGCAGTTTGCTGGAATATTTTATTACTGCTTGAGTGCTATAGCCCAGAAGTGAGACTAGATGTGAGGACAGGCTCATTAAAGTTCTTGCTCCTTGATGATATCGAGCAAAAACCACAATAGCTCCTGTTAGAGAAGGAATGATGGTGTAAGATGAGTGAAGGTGGCTGATTAGTGGCAGACAATGCTAAGCAAGCGCATGTGTGTGTTTGTGTTTGTGTAGACGTGCCGCAAGGCCAATTTAATGACTGCTCTCCATTCTCATTAAGGAAGCTTCAGACACAAACACTTTTCCTGAGTTTCTCCCTAACAGGGTCACTGTCACCTCAGCATTGTCTCATTATTTCTCTCTCACACACCGACATCAAACACAGTCTCATTACTGAGCATCATTACAATCACAGAAAAAGTCAAGTCTATGTGTATTTGAGTGTGTGTGTGTGGGGGGGGGAGGCATCTTCACCAAGTCCGTCTTTATTTGTGTGTGAGAGAGCCGAGGGAGTCCTGCTGCACCTCTATCTAATCAATGCTAAGTGATCCATTCATTGACTTACACATGGACCGTAATTGCTCGTGAGAGGCTGGACAGTAACTCACTTTCTAGTAGCGAGCTCTCGCTGTCCTCCTTGCTCTTTTTTTTCTCTTCAAGGGTGACATGCTGCTGTTTCTGCACATTTAAGAAAGATACGAGGGAGACTGAGAGAAATGCTGGACAACGAGTCGGAAGAGGAGGAGGGGTTTACGGTATAGTACAGTACAGCTCGCTCCTTAAATTATTTCCTGGGTGTCTTCCTGTATTTCATCGTCCACATCTGTGTTGAGTTTCTCCCCATGGTCCCCCTGGGGCCTCGCTCCAGTTCAACTATTTTAATTTGACTAAACACCTGATTTATTTTATCTCTCCGATGAGGAAGGCCATTTGTCTTAATAGGGCCTGTCAACCTCCAGCCCCCCATTCAGAGGTGCGCTCTGGCACAATTCAAGCCGGCACTGCAACGGAGAGAGAGAGAGAGAGAGAGCGAGAGAGAGAGAGAGAGAGAGAGAGAGAGGCAGCAATTCTCCATTTATCCTCACTCTGAAAAAAAAGGAGAAAGCCCCCTAAAAAGCGTCCATTCATAGCTGCCGTGTGTGGTTTTTTCGATGGCCCTGAATCAACTTCTTATTCAGCTCGGTGCACTTGTCGTGAATGGCTTATCTGTAAAATTGATACATTCGGACACCGATTTTATTAACCTTTGGCTCGAGCCATGAAGGGCTGCATTTAGCAGCGTGCTGCTGTTTGGAAAGGCTACTGCACACCCAATACACACACACACACATTCTTTGTCGGCCGTGTCCACATGTAGACAAGAAGATGTCAAAGAGCATAACCCTATACCATTCTCCGTCAGGAAGCTTTCAGAGGAGGAGTCGGGATGAGAATGGAGAATTGGAACTAAACATCTGCTCACGTCACAGGGTTCCTGCTCAATTCCTGCCCACGATGGCTCTCAGGCTTTATTTGTAAACACATCTCTATTTTGACTCTCTGTCCACACTAAAATGACTATTTTTAACCAGACTATCCACAGCAATCACTTAAAATGGTGGTAATGTAAAAGCATTGATGATTATCCTCCAATGCTTGGCCCCCTGATGCTCTCTGACACACGCAACATGGAAGACATGCTAATTTGAATGTCTTTGTGTGTGCTATCTTTTCAATCTGTATACAAAACCGTGTGCATACCTGCATGCACATGAATAATGGATCCAGGTAGCAACTTCTTAGCACATTACACCACTCCTTGCTTCACTTCATTGGCTCCCAGCTCACTTTAGAGTTCAGTTGAAAGTGCTCTTATTTGTTTGTGAAGTACTTAATGCTCTGGCTTCTCTTTATATTGCGGAGTTACTATCACCTTGAGGTCTTCCTCACAAAATCTGTTGGCTGTAAAAATGAGGGGTGAACGGGGATTTGCCTTTACACCCCTAGATTCCTGAAACAGCTGACTGACTGCTACTAGACCTCTCCATTCGGAACTGAGAGCTCGTCTTTATCTCTACCTGTACATGTTGCCAATTATTCAGGGTTCAAATTTATTCAAATTCTCGAGTTCTGAACGAGTATCGATTCCTTGACTGATGTTGACTGATACATGTTTCTGCACACATGTAAGACTATGACCACACATGTGTTACAGGTGTTCATTGTCAAGGCCATGTCAAGAAATACAGAGACAAAAAAGAGATAGAGAGAGAAAGAGAGGTAGAGAGAGAGAGAGAGATGTGCTCGAAAGGGTTCGGTGCAGGGGCCGTGAGTTGGGGAACGCTGCTTTGCCCAAACACTAGAAGCATACCAACAGAGCTCACATTGTTTCTCAGTCTCTTCTCAATTGTACAGGACTGAGGCCATCCCCCTCCTCTTCCCTCTGCTCCTACACCACACCATAATAGCAACTGTCCGCCTTTCTACTGTCTCCCCATTCTGCTCTCATCTTGTCCTCCTTTCTCAAACTTCTAAAAGGCCTGGTTTGGGGAACGTATTCCTGAAAGCTCGAGAGTTATGTCCAAGTAACTATTTTGTCAAGATGGTGTTTGGAAGGCAGTTGGAATGGAAAGAAACAGCAAAACACCCATACAGCAACATCCCATATACTGGCTAAACTGCACTGTTTACGTGTCTACCTTTTAATAATTAAGTGTATGGCCCACCATATGTTTTTGTTTCCCTGTGTCCATGTCCTTTTCTTCCTGCTCCAGATTATGGATCACTTTTAAAAATGCCAGCACATGTTTTATTGGACAGGGCAGCATGCGGAGGACAGAGGCTGCATCTGATGACAAAGAGGCCAGCCATGCGTATTGCGCAGCTCTTTAACAGCAGTGGGTCTAGACTCTCTTGTAAAGGTGTCTCCTCTCATCATCTTTCCTGGAAGGAGACAGTCTGGTCAGGAAGCCTCCTCGCTTTTAAAGATGGCATGTTTCTAGAACTCGAGTAATGCTTTGTGACAGGTTAAAGGGGCAGTTGAGTAAAAACATACCAATGCCCACGAGGGCTGAGAATTACAGAGCAAGAAGCTCAGAGAGATACATGAGCTGGATGTATGGATAAGTTAAAGTCCTGTGAGAATGTCCGGGGCACAGATACCTATTCAAGTATCCCACCCTTACTTTTCACCAACCCCAGACCAGAAGACATGTCTACACGATGAATGACGGACAGAGAACCAAAGCAACAGAGACCCCAGTGAACAACTGAACAGTTGGGGGGGGGGTCCAGCAAAAAGAGGACCTAAAGGATAAAAGACACTTTGTATGGGTGCGATTTGTTCTGTCCAACAGCTATTCTCTCAACTCGAGCCTCCCCCTCTCTTTTCCTTTTCTAATCAAGCGGGCCCTAATTTGAGTTCCAAGTCCTGCAGCAGGGAAAGAGAAGGCAGCTTGTAACGTTGAACGGTCCCAAGTGAATGACAAAGATAAAAGCTTCGAGCACACACACAAGAAAAGAAAGAACGAAGAGGAAAAAAGGGATGTAAAAAAGAATCACAAGGCTCCCTATTCTCTTCCCAGTCTTTGGTTAGGACAGCTGAGCCATTATGACTAAATGTGAATGACTTTTTTTTTCCTCCCCAAAACGTCCCAGCACTGGAATTTCTTTGTCTCTCTGTCAGTCAGCCATTGTGGATGCTCCCCATATGCTGAGAGTCCATCCTAAGTAAATTAGGAGGCCTGTAAAAAGCAGCGATTGTGCCGGGGCCGAGTCCGGACGTACACTGCACATAGCTGACATGCCTGACATGGCTGGAGGCTCAGCCCTGGTGTTCTTCCACATGAGAAGCTCGAAGCTGAGCTACACTGAGATACACTGTGCATTTTGAGTTCACGTTCACAAGCTAGTTTTGTTACCAAGAAATCACAAAGCATAAACTCCTCTGTCCTGAAGATGTCAGAAAATGTAAACATGCTACAGCTTTACCTCTGACTGTTATAAAGCACTGACACTGGAGACTCCTTCCGTAACTGTTAAACCTTACAGAAAACTTCACCATATCTACAAGTGCACACATTTCTAATCCTGTGCAAGTCAAGGTGAATGAGCTTAAAGGCTGATTTCAAGCGTACATATCGAATGACTCTGTCTTATCGTCTTCACTGCATTATCAAACTTCTTTTTATAATGCTTATCTGATACCGTATGCAATTTATGAAATGTAGGGAATATTACAACAGAATCTAAACAATCATAAAACTGCCCAGAATTTAAAAAAAAAAAAAAAAAAAAGATCTCCAGGACATACACACACTCTCATGCTGTTTTGAGTGATATGGCCCTAAAAGTGCTTTCCTTTCCCCTTGAATTGAAACAATACGAGCGACAGCTGTTTTACCTGGCTGGCAGCCCCTACGCGATGATATAAAACCTTGCTAATCCTGCCAATAAAACTTCATTAACAAGCTTGAGCATGGACGTGCTACCACATGTCAGCATATGGCCCGTGCAAGCCATCAATTCAGGAAAAAAAAAACATTTCAGAGCTACGCTTAAATGCAGCATGAAAGGTAACAGCCTTGCCGGAGCTTGACAGAGGGCGAAAGTCTTGTTGAACTAGCGACAAAGAAGACAGTGTAGCCTTAAGCACTTAAGCGCAATTAACTGTGCTTGCCAATGCAAATAAGGCTCTCTGCTAGCTAGCATGATTTGGGTAAATGTGTGAATGTCCTTGTTTATTATGCATTTGTGAGCTGAGGACATGGGAGGGGTTAGCACGAGGCATGTACGCAATGATCCCACATGTGTTCAGTTCTCCAAAATGTGACTAATTAGCTCTTAAAGCGAGGTGCCCTTCATGTAGCGTTTTTTTATTTCCTGCTGATAATTAAGCTAGCGCTAGAATCCAATACAAAGGCTTCACTGACTTAGCACTTCTCCTGAACCAAGCTGATGGGACAAATCCATACTCAATGTCATGTTTTGGTGCTTGGACTTGGCCAGCGGAGAGAAGCCTTGAGCGTGAGCATGTGGGACACTTTTAAAAAAATTGCTAATTCAGCTCTTACGGCGATGCCTTGACATCTTCCTGCTTTTATCACAGAGCTAGTCCCAAACCTGGCCCCAATTCAAGGCCTTGCTAAATAAAAAAAAAACAAAAAACTCGACACTGACTGGAAGAATCGCTCATGTGATTTGATCTGATTGCCTCTGCTGATAGTTAAGTACTTCAGTCACAAAGGATTTGTGTTAAGACTAGACGGCTTGCGTCTAAGGTTTCACGGCAATGTAGGAGTCGAAGAAGGAGGACATTTGTGACCTTGGTGTTTGTAATCAGGGGATCTGAGTGTGTGGATGCGATCATTTCATTTTTCTCGGTCTTAAGCAAATAACACTGTCTGTCTGTCAAACGGGTTCTCAGTCACGTTACAGCGGCTATAACCAATCGTTCCCTCACCAGCCTCTCTTCTTTTCTCTCTCATGAAGCTAATAAGACACACAAGAACCACAAAGCGTAAGCTCTTCTGTCCTGAAGATGTCACGAAATTTAACAGCTTTACCTCTGACTGTTACAAAGCACTGACATTGGAGACTCCTTCCCTAAATGTTAAATAATAAACATCTTTAAATCACCTTTAGTCGGGCATCCTGCCTTACAAATCCCTGATAAATGATAACATATTAAACGAGGACCAATCAGAATACGGAATTTGACACCCCTGTGGTATAAATATGTAAATATAAGCTACTTTAAGGCTAAAGTCCTAAACACCGGGTTGAAAGAGAACATTGCACAAAGATGCACTTCTAATGTGTGAATTATTAAGTGCTAGAGTTTCACCGCCTCGGAGAAATAAGAGCGCAGGCCAGACACTGTGCACGGAAGCTTTTTGGATGTGCTTAATAAATGAAAATATTTGCCCGGTAAGAACGCTTAAGCATGTGTCTGGCAGTCCCGTGTCCGTGGGGGTGATTTTCCTTTGGCCAGAGCAGTCTGCGTGAGTGTGTGTGTGTGTGTGTGTGTGTGTGTGTGTGTGTGTGTGTGTGTTTCCTCTCCTGTTTGCAAGGGTTTTCAGTAACACCGTGTCAGAGAAGCAGGCAAGGCAGAAAACAAGGTGCGCCTTTCTGCCACCCCAACACCACAAGCTAAATCCCTCAATTCATTAGGAGAGCAACGGAGCACGGCTAGGCCGGCATTCATCTCGCAAATGTGGCCCAAAGAATAATAATTTACTGTAGCTCATATTTCACTTGGGTACATAAGGCCAAACAGTTCGCCTATTGAGAAAATGCAAAGCGTGGCACTTCTGAATCGGGCGAATGGAAGAATATTTTACAGAGGGTGATGGGTGGAGGTGATTTTTTTTCCCCCTCCTCTCTCTCCTTCTCCGTTATTTCTCTATCAGGAACAATGCCTGAGTAACGACGGAGGTTTCTTCACCTGACACTTCGCCCAAGAAAACAAGCACGTTACACACTAAGCACGTTATTGTTTTTATTTTACTTTTGTATACAATACTCCTGAGAAATCCTGTCAGCTTAGCCCGTGCTAGCTACCTAGCTAGCATTAGCTACCGTTCCGAGCAGCAGTGTAGCGAGAGTTTTTCAACATTCAGATTTCAGAAACGAATCCTCAAAGACATAAATATCTCATAAATATTGTTCTAAATGTGGAAACGGCTTCGCTTAAAGTCGTAAGTATAAAACATATTTCTTAACTTAAGAATTATTTGTTGTAGAGATAGATTTACGTCATGACTACGAATTGAATCTTAGCTTCGCAGTTTAGCAGTGTAAAAGATTTTTTTTTGTTGTTATTTTGTTTGGATTGTAAACAAGCACTTCACCGAAAGCTGAAATTTCCACTTTATGTGCATAAAAAAGGACGAGAAATTTTATTTTAAACTTGTTTTTTTTTACCTTTTTTTTTTTTTACAGCAGCCTTGAGTGTTAGAAAGGCACTATATAAATGAAACACATTATTATTATTATTATTATTATTATTATTATTATTAAAGAAAAAAGTTTTTTATTTGTATTTATCCAATATTACATTTTGATGCTAAGTTAGTTGTACTATAAACAGCAGGCCCATAGAAACATTGTAAACAAATCTTTCTGACCAATCAGACGTTGTGTTTTTCAGTCCCTACACCAATCAGAATCCTGCTCATTCATTACTCACATTTATAAACCTTAATGGGTCAAATTTCTCTTCTCAATAGAAGCAACAGGCTGTCGAGAATGTTTAGCATGATTAATGAGAAAACAAATGCTAGGTTTTAAAAGTGAAACTAATCCATCAAAGCCAGCCGCTCTCCTCTCCGTCCTGACACGCTGAACCCGGAGTGTACGGAGTGTGTATTTGTAGCTGGTGATCCGTGTGCTCGGTTCTCTCTGGGCTGCGCTGTGGCTTGGCCTCGCTCCAGACAGCTTGCCTCTCCCGCTCTGTGGTTTTTGTTCAGCAGATCTCGACTCCGCTCCTCACCGTTCCTCCTGACTGACAGCTAAGCTCAGGATGAAAACAAACACATTGCTCAAGACAAAAAACAAAAAAAAAAAAAATGGCTTCACGTGCCAGACCTGGCCCCGTGCTCCGACCCTCTGAGACGCTTTAGAAGGAGCACAAGTGGAGGCTCGGTGTCTGGTGTCTGGTGTCTGGAGATTCCTCCCCGCTCTAAGGAACATCTTTATCTTCAGCTAGATTTAGCTGTTCTTTTAGAATTCTGGATCGTGATTGGTCAGAAGGTGTTGATTCATTTTCTATATACAGCAGCAAATCGCGGATTTATTTATATACGTTAATACGCTCGTTCTAATATGCTATCGTTTCTATAGTAACAGCTCGTTCACAGGGACTTGTACGGCAGACGCTCCATAGAAAATAATTTAACGTTGATATTTTGTGAGGAGACGTTTATTTAACATTGATGGAAGGAGTCTCCAGTGTCAGTGCTCTGTAACAGTCAGAGGTGAAAGCTGTAAACGTAAGTTTTCCGAGTTTACGCTTCTTTGCGGTTTCTCGGTAACAAGCCGCGTTTTCTTTTATCTTATTAACTCCAAGAGAGAGAAATAAAAGAGGTTCTGGTGAGGGAATGACTGTTTATAGCTGCTATAACGCACTCTAAGTGAGAACAGGAACTAACCTAAGCTAACGTTACACGTAGCTATAAACAGCACGACTTCATCACACCGCCTGCTTATTTATAGAGTGCTTATTCTTCACTTATTATTCCATCCGGATAGAGCGCGCGATGCTTTGCGATGACTAGGGCTGAAAAAAATTGGAAACACATGAGAAGAATCAGCTCTGTAAACAAAAATCTGATGCTCAAGTGATCATGAATGTTAGCACACCCAGCGTGTCAGTGCTAGCTTTCTGTTGCTCGAACTGTAGTACCAGAGATCAGCTAAACTTGCAGTTAGATTGAACTTCAGATGGCGAGATAGAAGTCCAGAAAAATGTCCTGGTGTGATCATTTTGCTGAGATAGACAGAGCAAGTCCAGACACATCTTGAGCAAATCCAGCTTATCACTCCAGCGAACACTCAACAGGTTCATAGGGCACCAAAAAATGTGAATATATATATAGATGGTGGCAGACAGTAGTGGGAGTGGTGATGGATTGAATTGGTTATTTAACCATTTAAGGAGTGTTGCAAAAGAGAAGTGTTCAGCCTACTTGTGTGTGTGTGTGTGTGTGTGTGTGTGTGTGTGTGTGTGTGTGTGTGTGTGTGTGTGTGTGTGTGTGGGGGGGGGNGCGGATAGCGCTTTCCTCCGAGTGTGTTACACTGAGTGTGTGTGTGTGTGTGTGTGTGTGTGTGTGTGTGTGTGTGTTGGGGGGGGGTTGCTTGGAAGGGGCATACACACTCTCTTCTGTCAATCACAGTGACACTAGCCAATCGTGGGTGTCTGTAAGCTCACGTATGCGGAAGACGGCGGATAGCGCTTTCCTCCGAGTGTGTTACACTGAGTGTGTGTGTGTGTGTGTGTGTGTGTGTGTGTGTGTGTGTGTGTGTGTTGGGGGGGGGGTTGCTTGGAAGGGGCATACACACTCTCTTCTGTCAATCACAGTGACACTAGCCAATCGTGGGTGCCTGTGAGCTCACGTATGCGGAAGACGGCGGATAGCGCTTTCCTCCGAGTCTTCCTAAAAAGATAGGATAAATGCACGATCCTGATTGGTTAACCCTAACCCTAACCCTAACCCAATAATGCTTATATGGAGGAATCGTAACTTCTTTGCATTATAGCGCAAAAATTTTCCTGCACAAAAATCCCAAAACACATTTGGAATTGGCTGAAAATATTTCAACCCTGAAACTCCACCCAGTTATCAGATACACTATACTTGCTATATTATATACTGTATGTATATATATGTGTATGTATATATGTGTATATATATATATTCCTCCTACAAATGCAGGAGTTGATTTTCGCAAAGGCATAAAAGAACGGCAAGCAGGTTTTTTTTCCCCTTCAGACACAGACATATGTTACTTTATTTTTTTTTTTTTAAAAATCTGAGAAATATCAAAAGCAAACTTTTATTTCAGAAGCTGCTGGACAATAGAGACGAACAATGAGCCGAACGCGGGGCGCGTTTCCATCGGCAGCGGTGTGAATGGCGTGCGGTCGGGAGGAGAAATAGCAAGGCCAGGCAGGCAACCGTGGCTTTTCATCCTCGTGTCATCCTTTATCTGGCCCTCGTCCCTATTCATGTGAACTTACAGGCATGCGTGGCCTCCGCATTGATTTTTTTAACTCGACAATTAACGTGCTATCTGATTTATCATTGCACTTTAGATCTTAATCAAATGCCGTGTGTGTGTATGTGTGTGTGTGTGTGTGTGTGTGCGGTCTACGTCCGTGAGTGTATTTTTTTTTCTCTTCTTTTCTCAGCTTGGTGCCTTTGTTTGTGTTTTAATTAAGCAGACCTTGTGTGTCTCCCCAACCCTGAGCTTCCCTTTTTAATTGCCCGCACTTACATCGGGTCGACTTCAAACGCACCAGAGAGACATTTTGTAACGGGGGAGCACAAAGCAGCCCTTTGAAATGTCTACAGTCATATGAAATGGCACGCTAATTAGAAACCTTAGGCTGCCGGTGTGATATGAAAAGTAGCTCTGTGTCTGTTTTTTTCTTTTCTTTCTTTTTTTTCTCCCTTCTTCCCTCTCTCTCTCTGTGTGTGTGTGTGTGTGTGTGTGTGTGTGTGTGTCAGCTCGGAGTGGACGCTTCAGAGGCGTTTTTCTCTTCCTTTTTATTTTTCTTCTGACGCCTTCTACCTGCCTCTACCTTCGAAAGTGTGACCTCACACCTCCCCCCCTTCCACCCTTTCCGTCCTTTCTTTGCCGTTTATCAAACACAAAAAATGCCCTGTAATTTAAAAATATCTGCTTTCAAAAGGGCTAAATCATCCCCCCCCTTCCCCGCTCACCCACCCGCCATTTTCCCCGCCGCACTTTGATCTACGGCGGCGCGCGCGCTGGGGAAAGAAGGTCCAATGAATTTTCCGTGACATGATTTACACGTTGGGGATTCATTAAGGTTATTGCCGATGAATACACTTATTAGCGTGACTTTTTCCTTTTTTTTCTTCTTTCTTTCTTCTTTTAATTTTCCTTATTTTTTTAATACACAAAAACAGAAATCTAATCTAATCTAACCAAAAATCATTAACACCAAGGACTAATGTTATTTATAATTGTAAATAGTGCAGGAGTAAAGGCACAATGGCCAACGTTATCAACTCTCTGAAAGAAGTAAGTAAGTAAATAAGTAAGAAATAAATAAGTAAATAAATAAGCTTGTAGGAACGTTGATGGGAAATACGTGACAAAGAGAGCCTGAGGGTGTGTGTATGAAATAAAATAAAATAAACAGGGTGTTGGTGGGACTAAAGGGAAAGAAAGAGGAGGAGAGCGAAATGGAGAGATAGCGATTAAGGAGGGAGGAGAGCGGAGAAAGCCGAACGCTGCCGTGTTATCGGAGAGCTGGTACTGTGCCTGCTGCGGCTACGTAAACACACGCCTGTAACAGTCCGTGCTAAGACCTGCAGCCGGGAGGGAAAAAAGCAGAAGACGAGAGAACAGAAGCTCATCTTCAGTGAGAAGAAGCTGTGAGATACAGAACTGTGAGATATATATATATATTCTTCAGAACACACACACACGCACACACAACTGGTGAAAAAACCCCAAACAAACAAATAAAACTACCCCTTTTAACTCTATTACAAGTCCAAGTGCGACTGTTGTTTATTTTTAAAGACGTCCCCGTTATAAGGGTCTTTAGAACAATTTTTGGTTCCCTAAAGAGCCATTTTTGGTCCACACTAATCTACACTCATCTGTGGAACCAACCAATATAATCAAAAGGTTCTTAAGGAAGCCAATAAACGATTCATCTACCGAATCGCTCGTATGGATGCTACACGTGCACAGCGTTTCAGATTTTCAGTGTTTGAAGGGAACCGTGGTGTGTTCTCGGCCTCGGGGCGTGGTTCTTCAGGCAGGTGAGAACATTCGGGTCCGAGTGCGTCTGAGAGAAGCGGTCTCGCTCTGCTTCTGAGTGGAGAAAACTCTAGCGAGAAAGTGATTCGACTCTGAATCGACTCACTGCAGGAAGTGAATCAAATCAATGCCGTGTGTTTTAGGTTTTATATATATATATATTGCGAGCTGCTAAACTGAACCAAAGGACAGAGCTGTAGTGCTGCAGAAACGCCACGTGTTCTGGAGATTTGGAGAAAATAAATCATACGCATAAGGTAATAAACTAGTTATATATATATTATATATACATAAGTATCTGTGTTGTCAGTTTTTCTGATTTCTACACACACTTGATTGGCAAACGTATGTTTAACTTTTTCTGTCGTTTGGGAATGAACGAGTTTTTTCGAGGACGTTTTCAGCCCCACGCACCTCAGACGACTTTTTTATTCACTGTCTGATTTGTTCAAGAAGTGATGTGCCGTTTGAAACCGGACCAAATCAAACAGTAAACGACTCAAAAGATTCAGACTCCACAAACAGACTCGTAGGTGTGAAATCGCTCGGAGAGAGTAGGCCAAGCGCTGATTAGATCCCTGAGGGGGAGAAATGTCTGGATTTGCTGGTTTTCTGATCACTTTTGATAAAAAAAAAAAAACTCTCCGTTTTGAAGCAAAACAAACTCACCTTGTATTTCTCCCAAAAGCTCGCTCGTGTTCAGTCTCTCCATTTTCTCTTTCCAGTCTTTAGAAAGCAGTTTTTCCATGCAGGAAGTTTCTGAAAAAAGAGGACAGAGGAAAACGTTAGTCATTTAAACTGAATTATAATCAGTACAGTAATTAGC
>JAKKZN010000011.1:1094382-1125344 GCA_033441825.1 Pangasius elongatus
ATCACAGAGCAAATGTTGATTTAAATAAAAAATTGAAGCTCTTTCATATTATAGATAGTCACGTCCTAATTTGCATATTCATGCATATTCATAGACACTCACATTTTACGTGATAAGGTAACGGTGTAGAGAAAATTCTGAGCAATTTCTTGTGTAATAAAAATAAATTTAACAATGTATTATATTAAACTTTTTTTTTTACAATAGTCTAAATGACACATTTAAGTATTTATTATACAAATCGTTCATTTTCGTCAAACGGAATCTCTCGTTCAGATCGCGTATCGGGGACGAAGAAAACCTCGCGCTGAGAAAGAGGGGGGGAAAATAAGGGAGACTTATTTTGGTTAGCGGGTGAGTTGAATTTTACGGAATGAATGCTGTCGTCTGTGCTGAAGAATAAAAAGGTAATGTTCCTGGCGTCGGGTCGCTGGCGTGTGTTTTACGGTCTGAGAGTTTGGCTTGGAGCGGCGCGAGGACCACACTTAAGCCCGAGGTGCAGTGCCACCCACTCTTTGTCACACTGGAGCCCGTTCAGAACAAACTGGAAACATGGCCACGTCAGTCCTCCCAGGTTTGAGTGTGTGCCTTGTATGTGTGTGTGTGTGTGTGTGTGTGTGTGTGGAGAAGATGGAGTGTGTATGAAAATGAGAATATAGAGAGAAAAGGACACTGATATATGCCTGAAGCTGTCCATGCACAGCTTGTGGGCTCTTGCTAAAGCCATGAATAAGGCACTTGTGCATGAACATGTACAAACACAGATGTCCACATGCATGCACTTACTCTCTCTCTCTCTCTCTCTTTCTCTCTCTCTCTCATACACACACACACACACACACATGCATACACATGTCGAGGCCTCCCATACCATCTTGCTCTGTCTTTGTCATCTCCTCCAGCTTCTTCTGCTTCAGTGTGTCCACCACGTCGGCCAGGCTCCCTTTGCGGCGCTCCGGCGTTCCGAAGGCAGAGGCTCCCAGCAGGTCACCTCGCTCCCGTGCCCCCTCCTCCGGCTTGTGCGGAGAGGTAGAGTTATTCCGGAAGGAGTAGAGGGAACATACTTTATTGCTGTCTGACTCCTAAAGGAGAAAAACAAAGAGCGAGAGAAGGGAGAGGAGATTGTTTAGGCCTCAAATCTTTTTCTGAGCGTTTTCCCAGATGCCACAGGGGAAGAGGAACGGCAGTGATTTGTGGATTATCGAAGTGTCACAGTGTCACGCGATCATCAGAAAATCATCAGATCTTACATTTAACGAGAGTGCGAACGCATTTTTGTTTCTTTCTTCTCTGGGCCACTGAAATTCCATGCTAACGTGTTGTTCGAGTCAGAGCCGGAACGCCGAGCAGTTTGCCGGTCCCTCAAGTGGCTGGCTGCTTTTACGCTGAACCCTGCGGGCGCTCGTAAATCTGAGACCTGTCTGGAGCTGCTGTTGTTTTGCGATCCCACCTGCGCGTGGTTTAGTGGTTAACTGGGCTCTTGTCTGAGATCCGAACACTCACAAAACACTCTCTATATTTAACGTGGAGAAGGAATCCTTGTGTCAGGCTAAAATCACACTCGTTTGAGACTAAAACGTGACCAGAGATAAAAAGGCTAGTGTGCCCTAATAAAACTAAAGCAGCTCGTTTCAGCTCCTCCTCCAGAATGGCATTGTGAAACGCTGGCAGATCGTGATTGATGAGGGGCAGAGGAACTCGGAGGAAGGAATTCTGGGATGGGTCCAAGAAGAGCACGGGATTGCTCCATCGTACTGTATACAGAGCTGCTTAATCCCTGAAAATATGCAGGAATGTGAAGAGCCGAGAGCGGAGAGTGGAGAGAGGTTAGCAGATGTGCATGCGGAGCAGCCGGTCTCTGTGCAGCGTGGTGCCCCGGGCACAGACGGACAACAGGGCACGGGGGCACGAGGGCAAGAGGGCAAGAGGGCAAGAGGGCGGGGTGATTATGCAGCAGATAATTCAGAGCAATCGGCTGGCACAGGGTTTTACACACAGGTCACCACCGGAGATACGTGCACACTCCTTTCTCTTCCAGTTTTCATCTCCAGTTCACACTCTGCTGTGATCCAAACCGTCTCCACCCTGCTCTTCATTTTTCTTTTACAACACAACACCTGTTCTGTTCCTGTCACAAAGCTCTCACGACAACAACTACTCGCCTAAACTACCCTCCAGCTTGACTTACACATGGAAAACACTCTCATGGATGAAACGTGCACGATTCATTTTCCCTCTTCATATGAAGAGAGAATCGGCTTGAGCCTGAGAAGATAGAGGAGGAATTCTTTATATCTTTATAATGCTTTTCCTAATTACACCAATCACACAAAAGCTCTCGTTAATCCAATTACGCACGCTGTAATATCGAGCACCTGAGCAACGCACTGCATTTACATAAGAGAGAGAGAGAGAGAGAGAGAGAGAGAGAGAGAGAGAGAGAGAGGAGCAGGAGGAGGAGGAGGAGGAGGAGAAGGAGGAGAGACCACCCAGAAATAAGCCACTGTGTGTGGTGTGATGAAGCGGAGCTACTGTTAGTACCCTGGAGTTGATTATTTTCCTATAACAGCACATCATGAAGTGTTTTATTCCTCTTATATGACAGTAAATTAACACTGATTTTTTTTGTCTCTCTTTTCTCTCTCTCTCTTTTGAAGTTAATAAGACAAAAAAAAACATACACACAGCATGACAGAAAAGTGTAAATTCATCTGTCCTTCACAGCTTGACTGTTACAAAGCGCTAAACCTGGAGACTCCTTACATAAATCGTAAATTTAACAGAATTTTTTAAAAACGCATTTATTATCAGTGCCGTACAAAGCCCCGTGATCGAGCTGTTACTATAGAAACGAATTTCTCTACTGTCAGAGCTGCTGTTATGGAAAATGAATCAACACTTCCTGGCCAATCACAATCCAGAATTCAACAGCGGTGTACTATAACCGTCTTTAACCACTGAATAATCAGACGTGTCATTCTTTAATAAATAAAAATGGGAAACGTTGGCAAATGCTCGTGGTGTAACAGGAATAATACACTTGGAGACCTGGTGTTACAGGAAAATCGTTTGAAAACGTCGACGCTCCGGTTCTGATTAGTTCAGGGTCAGTTCTCCGGTTGTGTTCTGTTCCGGATTAAGCGGATTTTGGGTCAGCAGTAAGAGAGGAGGAGACAAATTTCCTTTTATAAGCAGTAAACAATGAGGGCCTGTCAGAGGCTCTTCAAGTGTCCAATAGAGAGAAGCCATAGAGACTGAGTCCACACACACACACACACACACACACACACACACACATGCTCAAGGACTCCTACTCCCAGTCTCTCACATTGTCTCCCTATTTATAGATTCATAAAGTCGCTCTGACGTGAAATGTAATTCAATACTCCACTCTCTGCGACTTTTTCACTCCGTGAGGGATCTCGAGCCACTTGCGGATGGCTTTAGACTTCAAAGCCAAACATTTGGCGAAAGTCTTCTTTCCAGAAGTCTCCAGAGGGACACCCTGTTACACTCGCGCTGTGGCCTTGGGACGAAAATCCGTCTCGGCTGGGACGCGGCGTTTAGCGGACGCGTGCGCGTGTATTTGTGACGGATAGACTAGACCGTGCCGTGTGGCGCTAAAATTAACCGCTTTTGTCAGACATGAGGGTGGCGAAACACCAGCCCTCACATGTGGGACAAAATGAGTTAAAAGTTTTTGACTCAACATTAAGGGCAAAAGTTCTCAAATTTCTCACAAATCTATTTATATTTATATTTATATTTATATTTATATTTATATTTATATTACAGACATTATGTTCTGAGAGTGTCAAGGTTTTAAGTCACTTTCTTTTTTGGTGATATTTTAAAATTCTGCTCTCTATAGCATCAGCAGGCCGTAAAAAAAAAAGCACATGATACGGACCACCAACATCCAACCAATCAGGACAAGCTGGCTGTCAATCATGTGACCTGTCAGATCAGATCTAGCATTCAGGACATTACGCTTTGTGGTTTCTCGGTAACATCGCAAGCTGTAGCTTATTAACTTCAGGAAAGAGAATAAAGACAAGCTGGTGAGGGAACGACTGTTTACAGCTGCTATAACGTAAGTGACAACAGGAACCATATAATATTAAATATAGCTAGAAACTGATAATAACTATCGTATGTTGATGATTAATTGAAAATATTGCAGTCATTGGAAAAAAACTTGCTTGGGGGATAAAACACTGTAGGATGTCAGGGTAGTAACAGTGACTCTGGTTCATTATTTTACTGTAACAGCACCGCACTGAGTGTCTTATTCTGTAAATAACTGGGTCAGTGGAACAGAACCTCGGTCCAACAGAACACGCCATGGAACCCCAACACAAACCCATACTTCATCCATTACTCATTTGCTAAGAACATTACCAAGTCTTAGGACTGTAAATGGTCTGTGCTAGATCTACTTCCTGCCACCGGGGATGTGTGTGTGTGTGTGTGTGTGTGTGTGTGTGTGTGTGTGTGTGTGTGTGTGTGTGTGTGTGTGTTTCTCACCATGCGCTGCTGGGCCGACACCAGGCTGTCCCAGTCGGATTCAGGCGGCACGCTGCTGCTGACGGGTGGCAGTTCCTCGCCGTGCATCTTGCCGTGCAGCAGGTTGTGAATCGGCAGCTGTGGCGCTGCCAGCGGCTCCGTGCCTTCGTCCTTCTCCCAAACCAGGCGCTCCTGCCCCGCTCCGTCCTCGCCGACGTCTGCACCCGAGGCAAACGGAGAGGTGGCTTGTTTGGAAGACATGATTCTGCTGAGACACGGAGAGAAAACAGAGCGAAAGGAGAGAGAAGGTCAGACGGCATAGAACTTCCCATCTCGATTCATTCATTATTTTCATATTTTTACATCGCAACCTGAGACGCATGTTCTTCAGGTTTACAAAGATCCTCTCGAAAGACACTTTCTTTTTAATCCTTTATTTAATGTGAACAGCCCAGGAACTCCTTAGAGTGGGCCCAATTTCCCGATGAACACGCTAAGAAGGTTAGCATGCTGTAAAACAGGCTCAGAGAGGAACGAGAGCTGGATTTCTTCTCCTTCCTCCATAACAATGAGTCAAAAAACATCCAAAAAAACATGGTTCCTATTACAGGAGACACCTTTCACATCCTCAGTCGTAAGCTTACATCATGAGCATGGTGAAAAAAAATTACTCCACACAACCAGTTAATTAAGTCATCATGCTAGACATAAAACTCCAACTGCGCTGTTGTTTCTCAGATTAACTTCATTTTCAACCTCTACAAATTACCGAAGCTTTGCACTATTTCCCTCTCACGTGAATAATATCACTCAAATTAACGAGCAACCGAAAAGGCAGTGATGCTCCTCACGCACCAGGTACAAGAGAAGAGGAATAAAAAAAAAAGATTTGGTTTAAATTTTGCGAGCACCGCTTGTCTGTGAGCGCTTTGAGCTCCCCGACAATTAATACACAGCCGCACACACGCTGTTCTGTACAATGGGGGAAATTAATACAGAGGGTGCTAATCTAATTAAGCTCTTGGTATAAATAACTGTATCATAAGGCTTTCCTACTGATCTGAAGTGCTGAGAAGCAGCCAGCACGTGTTTACTCCTAATCCCCTTCTCCCTGTGTCTGCTCTGTGCGGTTTATCTATGCTGGATATCCAGCAATTAAACAGCACCTCAGGACACTACACACACCGCTAACTATTAGCCGGGGGAGGGCTACGCTGCGCTATGAAGTGAGCAAGACGTGGAGAGTTGAAGTGAAGTAAAAAAAACTACTGGTTCGAGTTGGCACCGGAACCAGAGGGCATGGGAATTAGAGGTCAAGGTTCCCTCCACTGTGCGCTAATGTCTTCCTTTTGCCCGCTGGGAGATGAAACCGAGGCAGGCTGGGTAATGAAGGCAGTCCAAGGTGCCTCCAGAACTCTATCTCCCAGCTCTGCCAAGTTTTACAGCATGGAGTCCATCAGGGGGGTGAAAACAAATCAGATGGACATGGCGAAGTTAATCTGTTCTTGCATCTGTCCACCTACCCCCGTCTACCCCATCTACCTCTATCTATTCCCCATCTACCTCTGTTTACCCCATCTACCACCCATCAACCTGGCATCTACCCCCATCGACCTCTATCCATTCCCCATCTAGTCTAGTCTACCCCCCATCTACCTCTGTTTACCCCATCTACCACCCATCAACCTGGCATCTACCCCCATCAACCTCTATCCATTCCCTATCTAGTCTAGTCTACCACCCCATCTACCTCTGTTTACCCCATCTACCACCCATCAACCTGGCATCTACCCCCATCTACCTCTATCTATTCCCCATCTACCTCTGTTTACCCCATCTACCACCCATCAACCTGGCATCTACCCCCATCGACCTCTATCCATTCCCCATCTAGTCTAGTCTACCCCCCATCTACCCCTGTTTACCCCATCTACCTCCATCTACCGCATCTACTGCCTCCTTTCCTCCCATTCACCGGTGTCTTGTAACCCCATCTAGCCATATACTCCCTTCTTCACACCATCTACTTCCATATCCCCTTTGTCTTCCCTGTGTACCCCCGCATCTACCTCCTGTTTAACCCTGTCTACCCAATCTACCATTTTTCTACCTTGTGTACCCCATTCATACCCTACATCTAATCCCATTTCCACCCCTATTCTACAACCATCTACTACCATCTACCCCTTATCTACATCCATCTACCTCTGTATACGCCTGTCTATCGCCATCTACCTCTTTCTATGCCCATCTACCTCCATCTACCGCTCTTCTACATCCAAATACACCCCGTCTACCCTGTCTAATCCAATATACAGCCATCTACTGCCTACTACCTTGTCTACACCCATCGATCAACAACTATTTCCATCTACACCTATCTATGCCTGTCTACGTCTGTCTGTGCTCCCCTACGCCCAGCTTTTGACCCCTTCTGGAAAAACAACAACTATTTCATTTGAAAATGTGCCATCCATTTACACACACACACACACTCACACACACACACACACACACACACTTGAGTGAGCACTTAAACCGGCCAGTGCTCTCGATATGAATCATTAAATGCGGTTCATTAATTAGGGCAGCTTGCAGTGCGGAACAATACGAGCATCTGTGATGATCATATGCATCCACACAGTAGTGTGACGAGCGCACTCGGACAATAGACGGCTGTGGAAGTTAATCAAACACACTATAACAGCTGTGTAAACATGGGATGTGTCCGTTAACATGGACAGTGAGGAGGAGGCGGAGGAGGAGGAGGCGGAGGCAGAGGCGGAGGCGGAGGTGCAGACATGAACCTGAAACACTCCTGATTTCTTAAACGACACAAAATATTATTACTTTGAATCCGCTATAATAAAGCGGCTTTTCTTTATAATCAAAAAAAGTGAAAATCAGAATTCAGAGAAAAGTTTAGGAACACGAGGAAAGGAGAAAAAAAAAAGAGCACGGCAAGCGATTCTGCCACCATTTTTTATTCATGGATCCAAAGCGCCCGGCGTTTCTTCAGTGGATTGCAAGTGAAACAAAGCACTTCTTTTGTATTACACACTAAATCAAGTGGTATTATTTTACCTCTAAAATATTCAGTCTCTTAGGCACTTTTCCTCCAGTCTCCAGCCATCAGTCAAACTGCTGAGGCATGAGAGAGAGTGTGTGTGTGTGTGAGAGAGAGAGAGAGAGAGAGAGAGAGTGTGTGAGAGAGTGTGAGAGAGAGAGAAAGAGAGAGAGAGGAGCTGACTCCATCCTCCCGTAACATGTGTCTACAGCAATCTTGTTAGAAAATGCAACAGATCTGCGCCCGGGCTCCGTAACTGTATTTGTCAGTTGGAGTTAATAATTTATTAGGGGAGCCAGGAGGGTCGAGCTGCTCGTGTGCGCAGCCAAGGCTGAGTGCTGGGGTTGAGCTTGCGGCTCACACACACACACACACACACACACTCTTGCTCTCTCTCCCTCTCTCTCTCTCCCTCTCTCTCTCTCTCTCTCTGTATATATATATATATACATCCTGCACAGCCCCGACCCCATTGCCCACATGTCCATGAGGCTAATATTCACCCCCTCCTCCTTCCCGCCTATGCAGTTATGATAATTAAACAATACGGGCCAAACCAAATTGAAAAAAACATGGGGGGGGGGGTCACATGTGTATGTGTGGCGTGTGATTCATCATCCTTCATTCTTCATTCTTATGGCATGTCATTGCGGCCTTTTCTGTCCATGCGAACCGTAAAACGGCATCCTGTATAAAATTACGACCGGAATAGGACAAGAGCATGCGGTAAACTTGTGAAGAGGCGCCATAATTTATTAAATTAAATCCTCTTCCTCATGCTGAGAACCCGCACACATAACCACACCCACATACTGACACTTTCCGTCATTTAGATTAATAATTCAACGTTTCTCCGGTTCGTAACTCGGATATACGCCGACCTTTTGCGCATGCCAAGCGGGGAATAAGGGGTCTAATGCAGCGACGCTATCTGTATCTGTATCTGTATCTGCATCTGTATCTGTATCTGTATCTGCATCTGTATCTGTATCTGTATCTGCATCTGCATCTGTATCTGTATCTGCATCTGTATCTGTATCTGCATCTGTATCTGTATCTGTATCTGTATCTGCATCTGCATCTGTATCTGTATTTAAACCTCAACAAGGTTTTTTTTTGTTGTTGTTTCTTCTTTCTTTCTTTTCTGGAATTAATAATTAGATCTAACACTACACCCGCATACACACTGAAAAACACTCCAGGGGAAAAAAAAATAAAACATAAAACAAAAAACAAAAAATCTTGCTCTGACAGTTCCTCCACCTCAGCTACATCACTCCAGTGCAAAAATTAGTCTCTTGATATTTTCGAGCAAATTTAGATGGTTCTGTTTCCCAAATATAAACAAACCAATAGTCTAATTTTACACCACTCTGACCAGGCAGGTACTAAGGATGAAGGAATGAAAGCTAATAAATGTATCACGTAGCACTGTACGTTCACGTTAATGCTCATGTTAACGGTCTTTGTTTGTCCCGCAAGCTTCATATCTGACTGCACACTCACGCTCACATAAAGGTAAGAACCTCTCACTCACACAACATTTTGTTTCTTTGTTTGTCCAGTCGCAGAATGTGAATCTAAAATTAAAAACAAAAAAATAAACAACTAGTGCTCCTCCTAGTCATATCTGTTTAGAACTCGTTATGTGTTCAAATCGAATATATTTCATACTGCAGAGAATATTACTGTGCTGCTCCTCGGATTCCTCACCAGGCCTCTCCGACTCACACTCGATTACACAATAACAATAGACAGCTAACAAACCGGATTAATCAATAAATGGAGAGCGACCATGGCATGTCTATAATCTCTCTTTCTCTCTCTCTCTCTCTCTCTCTCTCTCTCTCTCTCTCTCTCTCGCCCTCACACACACACACACAAACACATCGACACCCCCAGAGAAGAGACGAGGCAAACAGAGAAGGCCTCTATATATAGCTGACAATATTGCAGCGCTTTTTAAAAGGATTAAGAGTTACGTCCTTGGGCAGCGAGGGGCTCATGTGGCCGTGTGTGTGCGCGGAATGCTTTGACTCATGAATTGTTGCCCGTGCTAATGTTTCATCACGCAAAAACAAACCTATGTTTGATAAGAAGCAAGCAAAGCAACCACCCACCAACCCATTTCACACACACACACACACACACACACACACACACACACACACACACACACACACACACACACACCCTCCTCCATCCTGCGCACTGGTGTCCCTGAAGGTCTTATGACTCGAGGCCATGTGTCTTAGGATATCCGCTTTCACCTTTCTCAATCGTAAGACACCCCCTTCTCTCTCTCTCTCTCTCTCTCTCTCTCTCCCTCTCTCTCTCTCTCTCGCCCTGCCGTCCCTCACTCTTGACCTTTTATAGACAATAGTGATCAGTAACTCCTGAGCTGGGCCGTTAAAGCCGAGTCTCCCACCCCCCCTACCCCCTCAGCCTCCAGTCCCCTAAATCACAAAGTCAACTCCAGAGGAAAACAGTACACACACACACACACACACACACACACACACACACACACACACAAGAAATGCCACCGTCTGATTCAGATGTATGGGAAGAGAAATAATCAAACCAAAAAGCGAAAAAGTGGGGAGCAAAAAAATAAAAAAAACAAGAGAGCCATTGTTCCAGGAGCTAACGATGGGCGAGCTGAAATATGGCAAAAAGCTGCTTTATGACGGGGCATCAAGTTACCATGGAGTTACAGAGAACACACACACACACACACACACACACACACACACACAATAATAATATTAATGATAATAATAATACTAATCCTAGAGCAGTGAAAAGTAAAAATCTTAAAACCACTTCATACGTACAACCTTCACACAGTTATTAATAAATCCAACTGACTGCTGTTTTGACCCTGAACATTTATTTTCTTATTTTCTTATTTGTATTTTAAACGTAATTATCTATCTGCGATTTTTCACTTTCATACCAGTAGCATGAAATATAGCACTTGTCTTTAATTTATTTAATTTTTCTCCTCATTTTAAAAGCAGGCCTGCATTTTTAATGCAACGTCAATTTTTTCTTTTTTTCTTTTTAAGAAGCATGCCGTTTCCCGGGTTACAGCTGTGTAAATATTATAAATTAAATTTAGTAAATGTCTTTCCAGTAATATAACGTTTTTTTTTTATTATTTTCACGAGATGATGATGATGAGGATGATGTCGAGCCCGGTATAGGCATCTACACACGTTACAGAGAACGCATGAGTGCAAACAGAGCGACGAAAGAGTACGAGAGAGACAGAATGGAGAGTGTGTGATCATGCGTGTGTGTGTGTGTGTGTGTGTGAGAGAGAGAGAGAGAGAGAGAGAGAGAGAGAGAGCACAGGAGCACACACAGGTGACAAGGCCCTCGGCGTCCTCACCTCCTCTAATCAGCTTTCTCTTCTGCATCGCTAACATCACTAACGCACCTACAGCCGTTTAGCACAATTCAATTATCACGTGTGTGTGAGCGAGTGCTCGGATTGTTCATACGGTCTCATACAGCCGAGAGAGAGAGAGAGAGAGAGAGAGAGAGAGAGACATGAGAGTGATCTGAGTGACTCGTTTATACCAACATCATTGTTGGAATTTTCCTTTTTCTTTATAATAATATTTAATAACAGCATCAGAAGCTTGGCAACGTGTGAAAATGCCTCAGAGTGACAAGGGAAAAAATGCATTATTATTATTATTATTATTATTATTATTATTATTATTATTATTGCTGCTGTTGTTGTTGTTGTTGTCTATAATTATGAATAGGGTTTCTTTCTTTCTTTCTTTTTTTTTTTTTTGTAACGAAGCATTTGGGCAAAATTAAAGGTAAAAAAAAAACAGCTCAAGTTTTAATGGACCAAAACACAAGTGCAATAATCGTGCAATTACAGATGATGATACTGAAACACGCCAAACGCTGAAGTGAGAAATTCCTGCGCTCTTGAAAAAGGCACCTCGAGAGTTGTCCAAATTAATTTGTTTAAATTGTTCCTCCATAAATGTTGACCTATCCGTCCTCAAAGAGTCGACTTAATTATCACAGCGCTACTTCATTTCTCTCTCTCACTCTCTCACACACACACACTCTCTCTCTCTCTCTCACACACACTCTCTCTCTCGGGGCTCGGTCTCTCCTCGTACGCTTTCAGGGAAATATCCAGCACTTTTCTGATACTTTAAGAACCCTTAAAGCGAGTGCGTGAAGAAGGGGAATAAAAAGTGCACTTCAGATATCGAGTGCTGAAAATGACTTTTTGCGCAGTAAATTAAAAGAATTACAAGAAATAATATTCAGATTGGGCTGCGTCTCGATTTAACTACTTCCATCATGAGGTTAATCCAAAAGCTGTGTCTAAGTGTGTGTGTGTGTGTGTGTGTGTGTGTGTGTGTGTGGTTGAGAGATCAGGTAACAAATCAGTAAACACTCACAGTCTGTCCTCCTCAGCCACTGGCCCTTTTTCCTCTCCGATGCTCAACACTTCAGCACTGGATGGCATTACAACTCCGAAAAAAAAAAAAAAATGTCCGAAAGAGCCGATTCCCCCACACACACGCTCTCGCACACACTCACACACAACACATACTCCCCCTCTCTCTCACACACACACACACACACACGCACACACACACAGACTGTAGCGTGCACTTGTCCCGGTCTGATGGCACGCTGTCTCAGAGAACACACATCCACCGAGAGCAGCGGAAAAGACTAAATGCACCCAAACACACACACACACACACACACACACACACACACACACACACACACACACACACACACACACAGAGAGAGAAGAGCCAGCAGAGGCAGTGTTAAGCTCCACTGCTCACTCACACACACACATGCTCCGTTTCGTTTCGAGATCCCGAGACAAGAAAAGCGCCGTGTTTTTATTCCTTTCTCTTTCACGTGTTCGCAGCAAATAAGCAGAAATCAGGATCTTACTGAGGGGGACACGTTTTCTAAAGTCCCTGCCGTTGCTGCCCGTGTAGTTAAGCAAACTTTTCAGCCAGAGGAGCCGTCGAGCAGAGTGTTAGCCGAGCAACACTGGGGTGCTTTGTGGCTCGCCTCGCGAGTTGACAGTAAGTTATGAGCCCTTTGTGAGCGCACGGGAAAGCAAACAGATTGGAATCTGGCAGGAAGGACATAATGCACAATTCGCCTGTTGACTCTGAAATTCACGTTCCGAGTCCGAATTCTCTCTACACGTTTTGCTTTTTACGGTGAGGGGAAAAAAACAAGCATCAAGCAACTCAACTGACATGAAATATTTACAGGGTTTCCTTTTTATTTTTTGTATTTTTATTAGTACAAATTTGCGCGGACGTTCCACAAAGCGTCCTTTCCGTCATTTATAAACTTAAAGCTCTCTTTCAGTCTTGAATGCGCAAAAGAGCTCGTGTAAATCAAGTGTAAAAAAAAAAAAAAAAAAATCTCCCACAATGCCCGATTGAGAGAGTAAATGAGTTTGGAAAGGACGTGTCCAAAGAAGAACGTTGGTGGTATTTCTGGTTTTGGAAGAGGGGGGGGGGGATAGAGGGAGGGGAGGGTGGTGGGTTAGTTAGTTCACAAATCTTTTTTGTTTTAAAAAGAGAAAGAAAAAGAGAGATAAAAGCAGCATACAGAGAGGGAGGATTGATGAAGTAGAGTAGAGGAGGGGGGGAAAAAACAGTGCCCCAATGATGGAAGGGGGGAAAAAAAAAGAAAAAACAAGAGGGACTGGCCAAAAAATGGTGGAACAATGGCTAATTATGAAGGAGCGATGGGAGCAATTTTGCAGCGACGGGAATGACTGGAAAAGAGGGACGCTGGAGAGAATGAATGGGGCTCTGCAAGAGAGCAGGGAGAAGTGTGTGCCTAAAGTTTTCATGAGGTCATCAAAAACACAAAACATAGAAAACAAGAAGGAAAAAAAAAAAAAAAACCTCGAGGCTGGTACGACTGCCGTGTGGACATCTGGAATGCTGGCACACACTGGCCGGCTTTCTCTGGGGACCGTCCCTGTAATTCCTTTCTTTTTCCAAAAATAGGCCTCCTCCTCGGGCTGTGCTCCCCCAAATTGGAAAATTTGCAGCGCCTAATCCAAAGAATAGCCGTTTTGTTCTGTTCCATTCTCGTCTCATAAATAGGATTTATGTGGAGAAGAAGCAAATTGAGGAAATTACCTTTAACGCTGCTTTGATTAAGCTGCTATTTTGGAGGCTTCGGGACGGACAACAGCTCGTTAGTCAGCGCTTTGCCTCGTCCCCTTAATTCCTCTCTCCCTTTTGTCTTCTCTCTGAACTCCGTTTGCCAAGTTTCTCTCCTCAGGGTGATGGGGTCCACCCATAAGAGACAGTAGAATAATTGTGAGTCCGACAGGGACTTTCTATGACATAAGAAAAAAAAAAAAAAAAAAAAAAAGGAGGATGAAGGAAAGGAAAGGAACGAAGGAAGGAAGGCCCGGGAATCGTTCGAGAGAAGCTGGATTTGGTGTGGCACGTCAGTTGGAAAATCAAAACAGGGGTAGTTCATTTGCTCCACCCAGATGAGGCCATGTTAAGCAGTCAGGCTCGGTCGGGCCGCACCTCGGCAATTTACGATTAAGCCTTATTATTTTGGTGGAAGCTGACATTGATTGGCGAGCGGAAGAGCGGAAAACCAATTCGTTGGCCGCGTGTGGACGGGGAAGCGTGGGCAGCGGTGTGTGGCCGGGTGACAGGTCAGACAGGAGCGCTGGGGTAAATACCGGAGCAAATGAACACACTCGGAATTTTTTGGGACACGGAAACCAACGTGATTGACAGCTAATACAAAAAAGGAGCTAGATGGGAGTTCTAGCAGTTCTGTGTCCTGAGATCTGCTTCAGAGGTATGAGATAATAAGAGCTCAAATAAACCTAGCAGGCGTCAAGTCCCTCATGTCGTGAGCAGTTTGTTTCTTGTGGGCGTGTACTGACTGATACTGATGTCATTTGTGGGCGTGTCCAGTGTTTTTTTGTTTTGATGAGAAATGGTAGTAGCTACTGTATATATATATATATAGCTTCCAAAGCTAACTCTAAAGCACACTAATCAGTATGCAAATTGGTTTGGTTTCATCTTCCATGTCGTCTTCCGACTAGCTTCTCAGATTAACCTAGCAAAGCGAGCTACTTGTACGAGCTACGTGCGCTCACCAGAGGCACCAGCGAGCTCTGCTACTTCCTTCCTGCTTCCTGCTTCATGATGCCTCTCCACACGTCTAATGAGAGGGCGTACATGACAGGATAAGATGAAAACATAGTCATAGTTATAGTTATAGGTTTTTCTTCCATGTTTGCGCGTCAAACGCAAAGTTAATTTGCAGGTAGGAGCTAAAGCCGTTAACAGGGAAGCGAAGAAATGTCAGAGGAATCGCTCAAACCGGTGGTTTGGATGTCAGTAGCGCATCATACTTAATTTGCATTTAAATCTCAATTGAAATGTCACTGGCATGTGTCATTGTGTTGCCTGCTACAATAAACGCAGGGTTACGCTAAATATATAGTGAGGAAATGATTCAGAACGAAATGATTCAGAACACGGCCCAAAAGTTTTGCTTCATCAGCCTGATAAAACAGCGCGGTAGCCGTAGTTCCGGAGACAACCGGGGAAAAATCACGGAGTTCGGTTCATCTGGCGCTTCCTCAGCACCGTGCCGACGACTGCGTCGACGTGAACGCTCTCCTCTGCGCTCGGTAACTTCATCCCTCCTGTTACTCAGCCAGAGAAGTCATGTTGACTAACACGTTCATCTTTAACTCTCTATTTTATCCCCTTTTTTTTTTAAATCCTACCCACTTCTTTTCCTGGCAGACATGTGCGTCACAACAAGGTTTTGGAATGAAATCACGGATTAAATTGCTTCCTTTACTAAAAGAAAAGAAAAAAAACAAACCTCACGAGTGTGTGACTGGATACGGTGTGTGTGTGCGTGTGTGTGTGTGTGTGTGTGTGTGTATGTATGTGTGTATGTATGTGTGTATGTGAGTCTGGCTTCCATCCACGACTCTGTTGTGGTTCCTCTCCACCGCAGTCATCCTGCTCCGTGCGGTTTTTCAGGAGGCTCGTCCGAAACCAATATGAAATGATCAGGATAATCTCGGCTCTCCTCATCTCCCTCACACGGCTCGGGGAACACAAAGAAGCTCTTTGTGTGTGTGGTGTGTGTGTGTGTGTGTGTGTGTGTGTGTATACGTAGACGTAGATCATCATCAGCAAATCAATCAAAAGCATATTAAGCAAACACGTGTTTCAGGCCGGGGACGTTCGGGAGAGGACTTGAGAGACGTGGAGGAGGAGGAGGACTGAGTAAATTAACATCACTTCTGTTTGTCTGTTTATACAAGAGCACTGAGCACGAGGGACAAAAGATTTAATGGTGCCGAAGTCTTGTAGGATCATCAGCCTCCTCCTCAAATACGGATATTTCAGATGATCAAAAACAGGCAAACTTCAACAAGGCCAAGAAAGAAAGAAAGAAAGAAAGAAAGAAAGAAAGAAAGAAAGAAAGAAAGAAAGAAAGAAAGAAAGAAAGAAAGAAATCAGGTCTCGACTTTTTCTGGTTTCTGGATACTGTATACTTTGGCAGAAATATATTTTACCAATATAATGTGCAAATATTTTTATTTCGATGTTATATAAGAAGCCAGTTCACCAAACACAGCGCTAAAAACACTCAATCTAAAGACGTAAAGACGTCGAAAACGTCACAAGCTTAGTGTCTCACAAGCATTCGGAGGGTTACACACCGGAGCGTAAACGGAAACTCGTCCATTCCACCAGTTCAGACTGTGATCAGACTTCCGCTATCAAAACATCCACCATCATCATCATCACCGTCATCATCGTCATCGTCGTCATCGTCGTCATCAAAACAGAGAAGAGCGCTTACACACACTGCGTAATTTCCTTCTGTAGACTTATTATTCTCTCCAGGTGCAACATATTTCTTCCTTTTCACTTTAGAAATGTGAGGCGGAATAAGGAGAAATATATTCCAGGTCAAGAAAATGTTTAGCGAACTGTATAGAGGACAAATCATTTGGTCATGTGCCAGATTTCTGCAGGTTCTCTCTCTCTCTCTCTCACACACACACACATTTATCTTATGATAATAATAATAATAATAATAATAATAATAATAATAGTGCAATCGTAATACAACAAACTTCCTGTGCGGTGAATAATGCGTTAGAGGGAGTCGGACGCCGTGGCCGTAGCCTGGTTAGGCTTAAATACACAGAGCAAACAAGAGGGAAGGTCAATATCTAGTGAAGGCCAGACAAATATTTGATAAGAGGATAGGGACAGAGCCAGAGGCAAAACCCCGCCCCCTTTTCCTGTCCCCTTACGACCACACTTCCCTCGTCATCCCTTTATCCCCGTCCACTCCACCTCTCCGTCACTCGGGCAGCAGATGTGTGTTTCACAGCCCCGCCGAGCAGGCAACCCAATCCGCAAACAATAGCCGTGTGCTGACAAAGGTCGCCTTTCGCAATACGTGTGTTATCCATGTTATCGGAAACCTTAAAAACACACACACACACACACACACACACACACACACAAGCCAGACCAGTGCGCTCAGGACAAGTGCACGTCAGCCCATGTCCAGGACGACACAATCCCGACCTCTTAATATGCTGATTACTCCAGTTTAAGCTCCTGATTTAACCCTAAGCTGAAAGTCGTGTGTAAACAAGCGCAATCCTATTAACCCGAGCGCTCACACCAAGACACTTAACAGCGAGCACGGTGCTGAAGATGCTCAGTCAAAGAAAAAAAATATAATATTTTAATCATTTTAATCATTTTAATCATTTTTTTTTTATATTTGAATAAGTGACTGTTCTGTTCACTACAGGTACTAATCACAGTTAAATTAATTAAGTAAATAAGCAATAAAAAGTCAATAAAAAATTCAAATTAAAATGATAATTTTACATATAAATATACACAAAGATATCGTTTTAATACTGAGAAAAAAATGTAGTCAGATTAAAAAAAGTGCCTGATCTACGAAGAATGTCGAAGAATTACAAAACTGAAGAGATGTAGCGTACTAAATTTATTATTATTATTATTATTATTATTATTATTATTATTATTATTATTATTATTATTATTATTATTATTATTTTAAATAGTGTACACCAGAAAACAGGTGCTAATCACAACAAAAAGAAACATGCACACGCACACACACACACACACACACACACACACACACACACTACATTCCCCCAACTGTAGTTCGATTTCAAAAGCATGTGTGTGGCCACGATTATCCACGCTTGCTTTATATTGCACAAATTTTAAATTCATTAAAGATGTCATTAGCTAATTAAAGGCTGGATGCTGTAAATTCCCAGAAGCGGCCCGGAAGCGTAATAACACTTTAGAGCCGCTCGGAAAGTCAAAAAGCGAAGTGCTCAGTAAAAACGGAATCGTTGTGCTTGATGAGCTCATCACGGTCCCTCGGTCTCCTCGTGCTTTCTGACTCTTCTCCTCGGCACCGTGAAGTGCAAACAAACTCATCAGCGTGTCTTTTATGCAGCGAACTTCTAAACGGCCTCGCTGGGTCGCTGGATTATTCGCTGGATTATTCATAAACGTGCTGCGATTTTTTTAAAAGGTGACAAACAAACAAACAAACGAGGTTTTGTTCAGCCGACAGATGCTCGGTGTGTTTCACTCTGCCCACACGGCACCAGCAAATGCAAACGCTTTTAGGGTAAATATTTAACAGCAAGCCATTTAGGCAGAAACAAAGCATGTGTGTGTGAGTGTGTGTGTGTGTGTGTGAGAGTGTGTGTGTGTGTGAGTGTGTGTGTCAGAAAGCAGTCTCTTGTTGAGTCATTTCTAAAGATGTAATGCATAAATTAGGGACAGGAAACTGTACTTTCTCTGTGTGTGTGTGTGTGTGTGTGTGTGTGTGTGTGTGTGTGTGTGTGTGTGTGTGTGTGTGTGCGCGCATGCATACATATGTCGATATTTGTTCCGTTAGCTAATTTGCTTCTGCTTACGCGAATCATGCATGTGAAGAACGTTAACGCTCTTTTGCGCCTGTGTGCCAGTGTACGCTCTTAAAAAAGGTTCCTTAAGGGTTCTTTTATTAATAATTAATTATTATTATTATTATTATTATTATTATTATTATTATTATTTTACTATTTATATTTCATTTATATAGCACCTTTCTATTTGGAAAAAATAATACACAAAATAAATTAAATCATTTTCATAACTGACTGAGAAAAGCAGTACCAAGAGAACCCAATATGTGGGCGGGGCTACAAATAATGCAGACTGCTGATTGGTCAAATGACGTCATCACACGTCATCATAGTGTGGGACGATGGCAAGAACTGCTTTTCTACTACAGGGCTATGACAGCAACACAACTGTGTGTACGCTAATAGAAGACAGAGGTTCCTTAAGGGTCCTTTAGACGGTTCTCGGTTCTAGCTTTATGAAAAGAAAGCTTAAATGAAGAATCCGGAAAGATCCGGAGTCATTTAAGGTAAACGTTAAACCGTTAGACCTTGAAGCTTCACCGGTGTTGCTGCTGTTTTTAATAGTTACTGTAAGTAATGATGTCACCGAGCCACACCCTCTAGAGAAACTCCGCCCACTTTGACGTTATATGATAGGAAACAGACACAAAAACTCAACCGGGGTTCAGATACTCCAGCGCACTGTCTTAGAAATAAAAATGTGTGTGTGTGTGTGTGTGTGTGTGTGTGTGTGTGTGCTGTATGTGTGAGGAAAAAGGAAGGGAACTCTCAGAGGTGTTTAGGTGTTTCCAAAAATCCTGAAATCTTTAAACTCGTCAGGAGCCATGCAGTTCAGCGGCAAGGCTGCGGTGCTAAAAACGGCAACTCGGTGCTCCGTGCTAAAAATACACCGGGTTTCTCTCAGGCAAGCGAGGAAGCCTGAATTACACACAACAGGAGCCTTAGCATGGACTCGAATCCCTGTTTTGGCTCTTACGTTCGCGTCAAAGCAAAGCAAAACAAGTCGAGAAGAAAAAAACAACGGCTCAGGTGCATACACGACCTCCATACACTCTTTCCGGAACGTTCTCGCTGAGAGGCGGATGACGGACATTGTTCCTCGAGTCATTATAATCTCACGATATAAATCCGAGTGTCTATGTGCACGAGCTGTTTAAACATCCTGGTCTCTTAAACCTATTCACCGTTAGCATTACGGCATTAGCATTATCTTTCCTGTTGCATCTCGGAGTTCCCTGTTCTCACATTCTCGTCATTTCCCGTTCTCTAAGAGGATTACGTCATGACGCGGCGGCCCTGCGACGGCGACGGTCACGAGCGTCAGAGGAAAATACCTCGGGGTGAGTAACGCTTAAACACCCGGCGCGTGTGCCAGTGTGTAGACGCGCATGGCAGCGCTAGCCACTCGGATTGCGCTAGTCAGTGCCCACGCCAAAGACTGAGAGTGGCAGCTGCAGCAGCATGTCCTTCCACACACACACACACACACACACACACACACACACANACAAGACCAATTATAATGGGAGTCTTAATTGAGTTTCGCCGTTTTTTGAGCGTGCCATTATCCCGAGCTAATGGCGTCCACTGGTCCTCTCTCTCGTTACTTGAGTGGGTCTTGAGCGAGCCTCTTGTTTCCTACAGACGGAGATAACGCGACGCTAACAGCTACACCCACAGTCATCAGCGATCTGCATATTCAATAACTTCCGTAATTATGTGCGCAATTCATCAGATCCCATCTGATTGCAGAGGGGAAGAGAGACAACGCACGAGAGAGAGAGAGAGAGAGAGAGAGAGAGAGAGAGAGAGAGAGAGTCTGATTCCTCGAGGACACAAGTCTAATCACAAAAACTAACATGATAATTGAAATCAGAATGGAAAGGCTCGGAGCGACGCCGGCACGAGGCTGCCGTGAGACTCGGGGAGAGAGAGGAAGCACTTGTGGCTCGAGAGCGAGCGAGACGCTGATAAAGGATGCTGACAGATGGAAGGAGAGAGAGAAAAATGGATGCAGGACAAGTTCAAGGACCTGCGAGTCACTGTCTGATGCCCTCAAAGCAACGTGAAACAAGAAGGACTTAAAAAAAAAAATCATCCACGAACAAGTGTCCGATCAAAAGAGAGAAAAAAGAGAAGGTGAAGGAAAGACTGCTTATAGCTGCTGTAGCATAAGTGACAACACGAACTAACATGAAACATCAATGTTAAATGTAACCATAAATGGATAAAAAAAAGTATGATTCGTTATTCAGTAAACGATTCGAATTGTTGACAGATTGCTAATTGTAGGAAAATAAATACACTTAATGGTTCCCTGGTTGTTCCTCTGGGGAACCCTTGAAGAACCCTATTAGAAAGAGTTTTAGGATCCTAAGAACCCTTAAAGAACCCTACAAGAACCCTTTCTAAGAGTCTACCTCACTCCTGACATGTTCTAGATATTAACAAGAAGATAATGAAGAATAATTTACCAAACACTTACCCAGTTATTACATACTCTTGTAGGAATTATGGTTCTTCAAGGGTTCTCCAAGGGTTCTTTGGATAATTACAGGTTCTTAGCTTTGAAAAAAAAAAAAGCGCGAACAGTGACGTGTGTGTTGAAGGGAGCGAGTGCATCTAAGGTGCGTGATCAGAACAGGATTTCCCAACACTTTTAACAGAAACATCAGTCCACATGACGACAAGACGAAAAAGCGGAGATGATAGCGAGCATTGTTTTAATATTCAGTTCCACGCTCAGACATTAGCAGGCTTGTGTAATAGCCCATAAGTCAAGCTGGAAGCGTCTGAACGTTTCGCTCTTTCAGTAACTCATATCGCTCTCTAGAGACGCTAAACACCATCTTTAAAACAGAAAGAGGTTCCTAACGGCTGTATCTGTGTTCATCACTAATACCTACTCCGTTGCTCCATCTTCTGCTCTCTGCCACTTTAAATGATAGGTAATCTTTTCCACTGAAATCCTGAAGAAATGTTCTTGTTCCCGGTTGTTAAGGACAGACATCCGCCTGAAGTTCTGGAGGGAAAAAAAAAAACGGAAAAAAAAGAAGAAAAAAAAAAGTCTGTCCCTGATCTTCAGCACTCCACGCCCCGGTGTGTCCGTTTCTCCAATGGGCAGAAGATTAACTCGGAGATAAAGCTGACGATGAAGATGAATGTCTCCACGTCGAGCGCTCTACTTTACAGTCTCTCCCATCTGCTGAATCTCATACTTAGCGATAATTAGTGATGCCAAATTCATTAACCCGAGCTGGCGTTATAGCGGCCCCTGCCATAAATTAGCTTAATGTGAGCGGACATATTCCGGTTGTAATAGGGGATATAAAAGGTGAGGAGAACCGCCAGAGGAACCGAGACTGTACATCATGAACATACTGTCCGTGACACGCACAACGATAATGGATCTCGAGCAATTTGGACGTGAGCGGCGTTTTCTGAAAGACGTTTCGAAGGATTACCTCCGACGCTCAGAAGCCATCCCGTGGCTCCTGACTCCGTCGAATACGAGTTATTCCCCGCGTTCTACACGAACCCTCGGTGTGTTATTTTATCAAACATGATACGCTTATGTTTCTACATCTGCCAGATAAAATGCTAAAACAACACAATTGCCAGACGCTGGAATAATATTGGTCATGGAAGCGTTAGCTGTTTGTGTTGGACGTGGCTGACAGGGAGAACGCGCGAGTGAGTGTACGCGCAGGAGAGCCAATCTGGTTATCAGTGCCAGATCAGGTGCCAGAAATGAAAGAAGAGGTGTCTTATCCCTCGCTTTTTTCTCCTCCATCTTCCCTCTCTCGGAGGATTGGATCCGGTCCAAACAGCGCGAAAGCCTCCGCCTAAATTTTTCGCATTTATTTTTTTTCTTTCGAATCTCTGGCGTAAATCTCGTTCGTGTTTATTTAGAGTCAGTTAGGAACAAGTAGATTTTGGCCATGCGATACTTCTTTTTTTTTCCTGCCTGCTGATGAAGTGTGACACTCCCCTCTTTCCTTTCCCTTCCCTTCGTTCTCTCTCGCTATAGCGAAGGAGAGGAAGATTTTTGCGTCTGTGTAATGGCAGCGCTTTAATTGAAAGCCCAAAACAAACCGCTCTTGTAAAAGCAGACACGGACTTGTGCTGTCCTTGGATTACACCGTGACCTCGCCGTCTCCTTCTGTCCCTCGGCGATCTCGCTCCCAGCTAAGAGCCTGTTAGGCCGGGATTCCACTTTGTTGTTAAAAAGGGTCTTGTCCCTTTCAGCTCTTTCTCTCTCTCTCTTTATCTTTTTTCAAGGCAAGGTGGTGGAGAAACACAAGTTCATTGTTCTCCTCACAGATGGACGCTGGAGTTACTAGGGCAACACGGCTAATCCCCGCTTTTTACCACCTTTCTTCATATTATTGGCTCATCAAGTGCCTACCTTTTAACTCGTAAGCAGGATGGGGGCGAACGCTGACGCTCTCCTCCCTCTAATTAGCTACGATCCGTGGTTTGCGCGAACAACGTGATGAGATAATCGAAAATTTGCAAAATAATGACATACCGGGAGCGAGCAATTCCTCCAAGAATAACAAGAATGAGGCCATTATGGAGCAGCGGACATTTCCAATACCGCTCCGTCCACCACAACAGAGAGCGTGATTGTCCCAGCGTTGTCCACACAATCAACAAGCCATTGTTGGAGACTTGAAAAATAAAAGGGGCAGAGAATGGCTGCCATCATGATTGGTCCGCTCCTCGTTTCGCAATTGTTCTCCGAGAGAAGATCCTTAATGGACTCCTGCTTCTTTCTTCTTTTTTTTTTTTTCTTAAACTGTCTAGTTTTTGAAGGAGAAGAAAAGAAAAAAGTTTTTGTTTTCCACCCTTTCTTTTTCTTTCTTTTTTTTGAATAATCACCGAATCGGATGAAGCCTGTAGCCTTTTCAAACGCAATAAGACCCTAAACCGTCTAAAAAAAAAATTTTAAAAAAAGCTAATTCTGTGATCCGATCACGTCGTGTTAAGAACAGAATACTGATTCCTAAAATCGAATAATCAGAAACAAAAAAAATCCAATTAAGCACAAAAAAAAAGAAAGCAAAAACATCAAAGTCACAGTGAGTCTTGTGCCCTATTCAGACGGGATTAGTTTGACACGAGGAGGTGGGTAATGTAAGCATTAACAGGATTTCTGGGATTACAGTCACGTCCGAATCTGTAATTTGCACGTCTGTAAAGATGCAGATCAATAAAATATAGATGATGTTTAAAAGGACGTGTCAGAGAAGCAACACTTCTAGGTTTTGTTGTTGTTGTTGTTGTTGTTGTTGTTTTTACATAAGTACAGGTACAGCATACAGAAATGTTATGGTCATGTGACCTACTCATAATCAAGTGCAACTCACAAGGCCACGCCCCCTGTCACAAGCATACGTAGGCTACGTCGAGAAGACACAGCCGTCTGGATTGATTTTAGACGTCGTCTGGAAACATTTCCGAATCCGCACGTCTGGAAAACGAATCTGGTCGGAAGCGTGGTTAGTAATCGAGGCGTTAAAAATGCTGAATAAAAACAAGAGCTAGATAAAGAAAGAGTTAAGATTTCTTTATCGTTTCTAGTCAGTGTGTGTGAGTGAGTGTGTGTGAGTGTGTGTGAGTGTATGTGTGTCTTTGTGAGGCTTAGCCAGGCCAGGAGGAACGAGGGAACGAGAGAAAAGAGAAAGAATGTTAAGTCGGCCCCCTTTCGCTTCGTCCACCTTCAGCGGAGCTTCATTTATCTTCATCTTGTTAGACTAAATTAATTAACAATCTCACTGTTACACACTTTCTCCTTTCATTACATCAAATAATGACAGGGATGGAGGAGGAGGAGGTCCCGTCCTGTGGGATTAGGACGGAGGCTGTTACAGACGTCTCTGTGTGTGTGTGTGTGTGTGTGTGTGTGTGTGTGTNGTGTGTGTGTCCACAGGGCCGATCATTTCCTTTATAGCACACCTATCGCAGCAGATAAATGAGATATGCCACAGGGTTTGTTTGCCAGAGTAGTTGCTAGGGAGTAATCCATCAGAGGAGAATAAAAACACGTCGCACTTTCGAACACTTCGTAGCCGTTAGTCATCACTGCACGGAGTTCAAAACAAACAGAATATTACTTTCCTTTGGAAAGAAAGCACCAAGACGGAGTTATGTAATAAATGTGTGTAGATTCGGGCCTGAAATCTTTACACAGGATTTGCAGGATTTCCGGCTTCGACTTCATTTGTTTATTTGAAAAAGCCAAACAAAAAAGAAAACAACAAAACTTTCAATAACTTCAAAAAACTAGGTTGGAGACCCCAAGCTCCGGACGAGCAGAAGACCAATCCCGAAGTGATTCCGACGCTCTATCTCGGCCCGGTTACTCCGACATGATATCATGCGAGCTCTGTAAATCCTGTGTGTGAGAGACACTGACAAACGCATGAGAATTAATGTAAATCCCTAATGATGAATTCCTCAGAGGGAGGAAAAGAACCAAGGAAGAGGATTTACAAAGACGGACTGCAGCTTGTGTTGATGAAATGATGATGATTTCATCCGTTTATCCCGGTCCGATTCTGGAGTCAATCCCGGAAAACACTGGGAGTGACGAGGGAATACACCCTGGATTGGACGCCGGTCCATAGATTCACTTGTCCTCCTACTGGTGTGTGTTTTGGGTCGTTGGAGGTAACAGGAGAACCCCGGAGGAAACCCACATGGATACAGGCAGAACATGTGAAACTCCATACAAACACTAACTCAAGATCGGGATCAAACCCTGGAGAGATCAGGGATAGATCGATCAGGTGTGTGATCTCCTGTGACTATAATGCCTTAGTTTTCAACAAGCGGCCCTCAGAACACTTCTTCAGGTTGAAGCGTCACATTTACTACAAACACTTGCTCTAAACCTTTTAGTAAATGTATAAGCGTGTAATTTAACGTAATTCCTAAGCTTAAAAACTTGCTGGAATTCCGTGTATACGAGCTGTTTATGTCTGAGATGAGATCATGACGTCGTGGAACGTTTCAGCCACAACTTTTACAGCACGCTAAGCTCTCTTACTAGCAAACCCAGCTGATGCTATGTTGGTTGCCATGGTAACGTTATATTTTGAAAGGTTTCACTAGGTTATAAATAAATTAGTTAAGAAACGACAGTGTAAAACAAGACTGTGAAGGCTCCTGAGATCCCAGCTAATCGCCTAGCCGAGTTAGCTCGTGTGAGCCTATTGAGGAAGGCAGGAGGTTTCCGGATTTGCATAATCATGCATATTCATGACTCCTGTCATTCTGAATGAGGGTGAAGGTGTAAACATGTTCCTGGGTCTTTTTTTTTTTTTTTTTTTTTTTAACTTTCTTATATGATTATTTCTGATATTTTAAAACGGCACATTCAGGGGGATTTTAAACGACAGACAAACAGATGGATATAACTTACGGAGGTACACAAAACAGTCCAAAAACTAAACTATGTGCTTTGCTTGCTTCTTATATACAAACACAGTTTCAGCAGCAAACGGTGAACTTGTCAAGCAATTGACCAGAAAAAATGTATCTAAGGAATAAGGAATAAATAAATTATTAAAATTTAAATCTGAAATGAACAATTTATGTAAGATCCTGCTCTCGAATGCCTTTTTTTTTTTTAAAAAAAACAAAAAAGTCCAAAGAAAATCAAGTCACATTCATCAGAGCATCATATTTTTCTGCATCTAACTGTACTCCTGCAAATTGCATATACGCAGAGAGAAAGAGAGAGAAAGAGAGAGAAAGAGAGAAAGAGAGAGAGAAACAGAAAATATATGCTGTTAATTTAATCAAATAAATGACCTTTTGAAAAAGAAATCAAAGGGGATTCATTAGCTTTAGTAAAGTTTGGCTGACAACAGCTTTGAAAGGCAGACGCTGTCACTGCTTTTAATGAGAGATCGCTAATTAGGGCTGCTACTCGCAAATTCAAGACAGGGGGAAGGTGCTCGGTGCACAAACAGCCCGATGGCCTACACACTCGCTCTCTTATTTACTTCCTCTGTGTAATGACAAGCACAAATTCTTAATTAGAGTCACAGGAAGGTGGTGGTGGTGGTGGTGGTGGAGGAGGAGGAGGTGGTGGAGCGAGGGTGGGTGGGTGTGGGGGGGACGTTGGGCTGGGGGTTGGGGGTTAAAAAAAAAAAAAAAGTCGTAACTGGTTTCGACTCTTGTGGTTGTTGCACAAACACACAACAGGAAGTGGTGGAAAAAAAAATAATAAAAGAGCAAAAACAAATCTCAGAGACACGTGCATGCAGTAAGAGGGAGCGAAACACGTCTTTCACTCTCGGACTGAAGGGAGGGGAGACACACACACACACACACACACACACACACACACACACACACACATGCTTTCACTCGGATTGACTTACTGAGGCAGTGTCGTGAGCGTGAGCATGCACACACACACACACACACACACACACACACACACACACACACACACACACACGCTCCTGCTCAACAGCTAAAATGCTAGGTGTTACTACTAGAAGACAGATGAGTTGTTTTTTGTGTGTTTTTTTAAACCCCACCCCCCCGGACATAAGAACTAAAGCGACTGACCTCAGTAAAAAGCTGCTACGCAGAAAGCCCTCCATGTTCAGCATTTGGGTTCTGTGGCAGGAGAAATACACAGAGAGCCATTGTAACTTTTTAGCACAAAGAAATTGGCACACAACGACAAGACAAAAAAGAAGAAGAACGTCAGAGTTTTTTTTTTTTTTTTTTTATCTTCCAGGAAAGAACAAAGCCCGTTTCCACAAACTGGATTCTGAAAAGCAGCCATTTGTCATTAGCGCGTATGGTTTTCCAGCCTCAAGCTGATGATATGTTATCGTATAGCGCCCGGGTTCCCTCCCTGCGTTCGCCGCTAAAGAGCAGAGCGGCGGTGCTCCAGATGCCAGCCATGTGTGACGGGGCCTCGGCGGCTTCTGGGCTTCTGGGCTTCTGGGAGCCCGACCGCAGGGGCCTACGCCGCGCCATCGCCGTGCCAACGCCGTGCCAACCGAACAGCGTGTCCACCATCCAGCCATGCAGGGATATGGTCATGATGTCACCACACACACACACGCACTCACACACACACACACACACGCACACACGCACACAGCTCACTCAGCAGGCTCTCGCACCGCAAATGTAAGAGCACGTGTTTGGAAATCGAAGCCAGATGTTCTCCATTAGCCTCTGTTATTGCTCTTTATATATACATACATCAGAACACTGGAGAGAAAGAAAAGGTTCTGAGAAACTTAATGGTTCTGTGGAGAACCCAACTACAGCGTGTTCTCCTTCTCACAGAGGTTCACGGGAAGCTTCAGATCAAACTTATTATCATATTTAACATTGATAAATATTACAGAAGATCACTGTGCCTTTACTTGTCTGTTATTTTTTTTTAAAAATTTATTTTAAGATTTTAAGTTTAATTCATGATAATTGGTCATGTTTTAAAACATTAAAACATTAAAAAGTGCCAAAAATCTAGAAATTTATGTCTGTACTATATTTTAAAAGCATGAGTTTTATTTTTTGTTGTCTAATTTTTTGCTCAGTGTACATTTTATTTATTAATTTATTTATATATTTTTTTTAAATTATTTATTCATGACCCACAGCAAAATAAATCAGTTAATGAAAATTCATTTTTATTTATTTATATATTCATACATTTGTTTATGTTTTACATTTATTTTTATGTTTTTATTCATTATTTTACGTACTTTTCTTTTTTTTTTTTCTAGCTTCCTTACTGATTTATCTTGGCAACGCGATCAGTGTGAATGATGTCATAAAAAAAGCCCAACAGTGAAATCATTTCTCACTCTGATCCACAGCTGGAGATGATGCATTTCCTCAACAGCACTCTCAATTTTACTTTATTTTTTTATTAGTATTATTATTATTTTTTTTTTTTACATTAAACGCACTACTGCGGCAGCTGAATTCATCAAGCGCTGAAGCTAATTAGCGATTTGTCTCAGGTCGTTACACGGCGCTCTCTCACCGCCGCCTTCATCGTAAATGAGACACATCGGAGCAGAAAGACGCCCAAATGCTGCACTTCTTCCTAAATCCTTTAGGCTGCAGTGAGATGGGTGTCTCTCCTCCTCCCTTTTCCCCTCTCTCTCTTTCTCTCTCTCTCTCTCTCTCTCTCTCTCTCTCTCTGTGGTGAGAGACAAAGTCTTATGAGAGAATGGAAAGACTGAGAGAGGGATACAGTGTCTTTTGCTCCGCTGACAAATCCACGAGCCTGGCTAGAGACTTTTCTCACAATCAGGTGTTTGAGAAATGAGCAGAAGAAGAAGAAGATGATGATGATGATGATGATGAAGAACAAGAAGAAGTAGAAGAAGAGGAGGAAGAAGAAGAAGAGAATGGGCTAAAGAGGAAAAGGAGGTTCTCTGGGTGCCATAGAAATGACACAGCGAGAAAACAACAGTCAAATCGCAACCTAGCCAATCAAGCGTGTCTCCTCATCACTTGAAGGGAGCGTTAAAAGCGCACACACACACACACACACACACACACACACACACCTAACGCACATCTCACACTTTCTCATACTCGCCTTTGTGTCAGCAGGGCGGTCTGAAGACAGTAAGAATGCAGGCTCTATGTAACAAACCACAATTTTTCACCACTGCTGAATTCTGGATCCTGATTGGTCAGAAGGTGTTGATTCATTTCCTAGAACAGCAGCCCTGACAGTAGTGCAGCTGCAAATCACAGCTTTATATACATTAATGCGCTCGTTCCGATATGTTATCATTCACAGGGGGCGCGTGTAATCGTCCATCTTTGCAGAGATGTAATAGATGTAATATTTATGGAAGGAGTCTCCAGTGTCAGCACTTTGGAACAGTCAGGAAGTTTTCCAACGTTAATTTTATTAACTTAAAGAGACAGAAGACATAAAGAGGCTGGTGAGGGAACCGCAAGAACTTGTTCCGCGGACATTTCACAACATGTATGTAGCTATAAATGAATAAAAAGTATGAAGAGACTCTCTTTAATAATTAAAAAAAACCTGTAACTGGAGGATCGGTGCGGTAAAAGAGGAATAAACCACTCGCTGTTACAGGAAAATAATCAACACCACACTGTAAAGCATGTGGACGATTCGCTCACGTCTCTCAGAATCGCTAATACTTTTTCGTTCTTCTTTTCTATTTCTCCCCCCATCACTCTCTCTCTCTCTCTCTCTCTCTCTCTCTCTCTCTCTGGCTGCTGTGTTTCTTCAGCTTCTTCTCTGCCGTATTGTGGTAATGGAGAGGAGTAAGAGCGCTGTGCACGGGGAGTTAGGTGCGGTTTTGGACGCTGAGCTGAGGAAAATGTGACTGAGCCACATTGTATTTGCTCTTCTCCCAACATGTATGAAAAAAAATTAAAAAAGAAAGAGAGAGAGAGAGAGAGAGAGAGAGAGAGAGAGTGGGTTAAGCAGCAAGTCTTAAATTTAGAACAGACCTCCTTTCAAGGGCAATGATTCGCTGAATGAGAAAAGAGAGGAGGATCAACATCAGCGTTAAAAGATGAGCACCGCATTGCCTCTCTCTCTCTCTCTCTCTCTCTCTCTCTCTCTTTTTGGTTTTCTTTCTTTCTTTTTTTTTTTCTCCTCATCGGGAATCTGCCAAGAGCCGCCCGTGTCCAAACGCCGAGGCTCCCGCCATCTGCAGCAAATGTGGTCCATTAAAGCAATACCATATGGACGACAAGCTCTCGCTATTAACACGGCTTCTGGACGCTCTGCCATCTTCCCAACACACACACACACACACACACGCACACACACTCATATTTTAAAACTTTGGGACGAACTCATGCAGGGTGTGTGGGCTCGAGCGCTGAAGCCAGTGATTCTGTCATTTTATGAAGCTTTGCCTACAGCTTCCATGGAGAGATGCTCTTCATTCAACGCTCAGTAGATGTTTGATGGCCACCAGAGATTAAATTTTTTTTTTTTTAAACACTTGGCGCTCTGAATCTCCCCCTGCTTTTAATATAACGAGGAGGGGAAGTGAGGTTTTAAGGCCTTAAAAATGGCCGTGAGTCAAATCAGGCGCATCAGATCTTCCACCACAATGATGACTGGTTTCTTCAAGAAGTCAAGATGCTGGAGAAACCAAAGGGTGTGGAGATGTGGTGAGGAGATGGTGGATCATCCATGCAGCATGCGGCGCTAGTCGACGCCCCCTCAGAGAGAGAGCGAGAGAGAGAGAGAGAGAGGGAGAGATGTGAGAGCACCCATCCACACTTTATATAAAGCCTCTTCTCTTCTCAGCGACATGATGGTATAGCTTGCTTCTCTGTTCTCCTACACACACACACACA
>JAKKZN010000011.1:1125444-1160457 GCA_033441825.1 Pangasius elongatus
TTTATATAAAGCCTCTTCTCTTCTCAGCGACATGATGGTATAGCTTGCTTCTCTGTTCTCCTACACACACACACACACACACACATACACACACGGTGGGGAACATACGCACACGGCAAATCATTTACACCTCTGTGGTTTGTCTCCCCGAGCCCCTGATCCTCACAGCGTTCACGTTTGTTGACTTTCGGCCCCATCGATGGCCGCGTACGCCGACATCATTCATAATTACAGCGAGGAAAAAAGACATGTTTCACAACTGCCCTTTCATGCCTGGATGTTTCGAACGCCACAGTAGACAGGTACTAGTAAAAACACACACACACACACACACACACACACAGTCACTCATATACAATGGGCCTCAGTTATCAACCCTTTAGTAAAATGTTTATGCAAACCAAAGAAGAAATTCACAAAAATTGAGAGAATGCTGATCTTCTTTGTTGACGAACTCGTTCATGGCGTATTTATATTTAGCCACGCCCACAAAACTCCATAAAAGGCGTCGCTCACGGAGACTTGAAAATGACTAAATGGTGAAAGAGTGCGCTAAAAATTTCCAGTAATGCAGCTCAGCCACTGCATTGGCTACCATAGACACACACTAATATCGGGCGCCAATACTTTTGTTCTGGTTGAACAGCTAGTCGTGTTTGTCTTATCTGCTTTCTTTTGAGCCGTTAACAGGAAACGGCACGAAATGATCAGTGAATTGGTGTTAAAGTGATTTAAACGTGTTATATGAGTCGAAGCTGATCAGTTGAGATTCTCCTGAGAAGGCGTTACGAATAAATTCGCTTTATAAATTCGAATAAATTTGCTTACTGACCTCTGATTGGTCGGAAATGCTCACAATACAGTTTGCATGTGGCAGTCTTCCTCCATATCAGTATTGCGATAACGATATAGCGCTATATCGCACACTGCTCCAGATCCTGACGCTTAAAAATGACCTGAAATCGTACTCATATTAAATACTTCGTTTTTTTTTTTTTTGTGGAATTAAGGTGCTTTAGTTTCGTCTTGCACTTTGACTGATTTCCAGGCTCAAACCCAGAGCGCTCGCTCCAACACCGTGTCACACAGGCGCATACCTGCGGGTGTTTTCATTTCACACGATTAATTAATCAATGACTGCAATGGAGGAAGTCTCGTGGAGAGAGATTGATGGGGAAATGCAGGAGGATAATCAGTTCTGACAAGAGCACACACACACACACACACACACACACACACACACACATGACTAGTCTTCTCTAGATTACATTTAGCAATGAGAAGCACATCCACAAAAAAAAAAAAACCAGACGTATTCTTGTACCAATGTAACGCGTACATCGTAAAGACCGTGTGTTGCGTAAGAACGTAACGACAAAGCACTCCATATTGTGCGACAACATAACTAAACACTCTGTGTCAGGTAACAGTGTAACGAGTTTCTTGTAACAGTGTAACTAAAATGTGACGGAGGCCCTGTCTCATATAACAATGTAACAAAAGAATCGCGTAACAACATAACAAAAGATGGTGTATTATATTTGTGTAAATTTGTGTAACAATGTAACTGAAGACACCTTCTCATTTCTTACAAATGTAACAAATGTGTACACTGTGTACACGTGACACCGTAATGTGTAACAATTTATCAAAAGGCACTGTATTGCGTAACAGTGTAAAAAAGACTCTGTTGTATAACAGTGTAACCTTAATTCTTGTAACAACAAAACTAAAGTTGCTGTATTGTGTAACAATGTAACAAAAGTATTGTAACCGTGTAACAAAAGGCGCAGTGATGTGTAACAATGTAACAAAAGTATCGTAACCGTGTAACAAAAGACACAGTAATGTGTAACAATGTAACAAAAAGTCTCTATCATATAACAACGTAATTCTTGTACCAGCGTAACTTAAGTCTCTGTTGTGTGTCACAGTGTAACTAAATTCTTCTAATAAGGTAAAAACGATACCACGTCGTGTAACAACGTAACAAAAGGAGAATCGTTTCTGATCATTTCTGACACGCAAACAATCTTAGATTAGATTTAGTGATGAAATAGAGAGTCAAAAAAAGAAAAAAAAACAATAATTTAGAAATATCATTTCTTTTTTCCTTTTTTTAAAGTATAAATTCCATATCACTATCTTTAATAAGAACATGGACTTTGTCTGTAAGCAGTAATTTGTCAGGTGCGACTCGACGGCAGGTTAAAGGTGCGAATTTCTTCACTGTAGCACCTGAGCGTTAGCACATGCGCTATTACCTTGAGACTGAGGTGGAGAACTAATTTCCATCTGGTGCGTCGAAGGCAATCCCTCGCCTTGTGCATGGATGGGATGTGGATAACCTGTGTGTGTGTGTGTGTGTGTGTGTGTGTGTGTGTGTGTGTGTGTGTGTGTGTGTGTGTGCGGGGCTATGTTTAGTGCTAGAGGGAACATACGTAAGGGACAAGAAGCCAGCTGTACTGCCCTTCTGAGACCAGAAATCAGATTCCTTTAGCAGCTAAAACGCTGTATTTAAAAGTGACTGATGACAGACTAATTAAATTAGCATTTCAGCTTGGAGCCGCTGAGCACAGGGTGGTGTGAAAGGGTTTTGACAGAGCTGGGATATCGTACATGGGGGGAAGAGAAAGAGAGAGAGAGAGAAAGAGAGAAAGAGAGAGAGAGAGAGAGAGAAAGAGGGAGAAAAAAAAGTTTAAAAAAAAAACGCCATACAATTGAGGTACAACTCACAACTTCATAGGAAAGAGGACGAGATGTGAAGACAGGGAGTGTCCATGAATCCCCTCAAAACACACACACACACACACACACACACACACCTTGACTAATGCGTCCCGTATCCCGTCTCACCTCCGCCTCCAGGCCCCAAAGCCACACGAGTAGTGAATTAATTTGTGCGACATTAGGAAGGTGTGTTGAAAGGTGTCTGCTCGTGTCTCAAATTAATCGCACTGCTGGTCAGCATTAGCACCTAGACGCCCGCCGCCACAGCACACACACACACACACACACACACACACACACACACACACACACACATGTACGACGCAGCAAAGGGAGGGAGTGTGTGTAAGAGAGAGAGAGAGAGAGAGAGAGAGAGAGAGGATTCGCCCGTTCACACCGGAATAATTAGAACATGTCAGGAAGAATTAATTTCCTCATTTTTCAAAAGGATACACAGAAATTACCATGTTATTATATGACAGGGTCCCTGGGAGAATTGTATTAAATTTGATTTCCAGCGCAGCCACAACCTACTCGCATCCCCCCCCTCCCTCTCTCCTCCACACACACACACACACACACACACACACACACACACACAACAAATTAAAGTCATAAATAAGATGGAAAGAAGCAGGGCACGGAGCATATGTTTATGGCAATGAGTGAAGCCAGGGGAGCAGAAACAACTATCTTCATTTGGTTTTATTTAAATCAGCTCGACACCATGTGTCTGAATGACAGCGATCGCTAATGGGGCTCGGATTAGGAGGCTCCTTGATATTAGCCCGGAGACGCAGCAGCCACTTAGCGGGTTACACACCGTACGCTTTGACTCACAACCTCGCCAGCTGAGCAAAAGGAAAACTATTTATAATTAAAACCATTTTTTTTTAAAGCCTGGTTGCTTTACTTGCTCGAGTTCACACACTCACACTCACACGCATACAAACACACACACACACACATTTATCTAAAACTCGTTATTATTTTACCATCTTCTACTTTTAAAAAAAAAAAGAAACTCCAGAATGACGCTTTTGGCTAGCAAAAATTCCTTCAACTATAATATCCCCTGTAGTTTCATTCTTCTCTCTCAACGTGCACATTTTTCCCATCGTGCAATTCAAGGCCAAGAATTGTGTAACAAAACAAAAAAAAACGTCGTATTACAACAGCAGCATGAAATGAAATCAGAAAAGTCCAGGCATGTTTTCTTCTTTGTATATAATAAAAGCGGTTTGAATGGGAGTTGTACGTATGGCATTGCTTAAAGAATGATGTCTTTGTTCACAAGGCAAGACAAAATAAAATAAAATAACAATCAGGATAGAGACTGCTTCTTTTTGACATAGTGTACATTATGCTTGTGTGAAACTGAACGCAGTGAAGGCCGCGCGCGCGCGCGTGTGTGTGTGTGTGTGTGTGTGTGTGTTTAGAAATGCATCGACATCGTTGCTTTGTGTGTGTACACCCTTTTACGACGTCTTTTTTTTTTAATATAATAAGCCGCACGTTATTCACGGCGTGAGCATCTGTACGTACGCTTGAAAAAAAAAAAACAATTAACTAGTCTTCTCCGTTTTCTCGTGAGCGAGACACTTGTCCAAGGTTATCCTCGGTGAAGTGACACAATGCGAAAGCGGCGCGGGCATTCACTTCCGAACAATCGCTCGGGATTTACTGCGCGAATGCCGCCTTCATCCGTCCAGCAACGAGAGGTTTCAAGGCCCTGAGACAAGGCTTTGTGGGGGAGGACAGGAGGAGAGAAAAAAAAAAAACGGGGCCTCTGTGTGTCTTTCATTAAGCTCGTTAGCTTATTACAATTCATCGAAGAAAAGAGCGATGGAAAGACAGAAAGACGACAAAGTTTTTTTTCTTTCTTCCTCGTTTCACTCTTTGGGAATGGGCGTCATTAGAGCCGAGCGCTCCCCCTGAGCCCCACAAACTTTAAATAATTTGTGAATCAATTAACTGGCAAACTCTCGACATAACGCGGATTTCACACCCCCGGGGTTGGGGAGCGGTGCGCGCGTTATCGGCTCCGGAGGATTCATGGTGTTTTGGGAGAAAAGTTCATGGTTGAAATCATTAATTCATTTTACAGGACTTTTAGTTATGCATCACGCTTCCCAGCTGTGGAAGCCTGGAGATTAATGACATGTTCTTCGGCGCGGCGGTCTGCGCCTCCGTAAAGCTAATAGGTGAAACGGCACTTTTTCTTCCTCCTGTGCTAACGTCTGCGGGTTGAAAGGAAGGAATGCGGCCGAGTCAGTATTACGTTTCGCTGTTTCGAGAGTTAAATAAAGCATGTTGAGGTATCAAAAAAGCCATATAGATCCTAATAAATCCTGGAAAGAGCTACGGCCGGGGCTATGAGGACCTGTTGCTGGGACGTGAACACACTAAAGAGTGAGAAGACAGGACGGGAGGAAACGTCAAGTGGCGTGTAATTAACGGCTGCTTAAGAATCAGATCCAGACTTTTTTTTGCCCTGAACTGGTTAAAGGCAGTGATGGAAAAACGCTGGGCATTAAACAAGCGCATCAGCAACGGCGTCATCGTGTAACGGCGTAACAAAAGACTGCCTCCTACAACAATGTAACATTCCACAGAGCCTTTTGTTACATCGTTATACAAGAATTAACAATTCTTGTAAAGGTGCAACAAAAGACTCTGCCTCATGTAGCGATGTAACAAAAGTCTTAGAACAACGTAACAAAAGACTTTTCAGCACGTAACGATGTACCGAATTTCCTGAAACCGTGTAACAACAGGCCGCGCCATGTAACCATGTAACTAAAGACTCCTCATCATGAGGCGATGTAACAGAAAACTCCGCATGGTGTAACAATGTAGCGAATGTCTTGTTCCAGTGTAACAAGATACACCACGTTGTGTAACAGTGTAACAAAATTCTTGTAGTAACGTAACTAAGGACTCGGCATCACGTAGCAATGTAAGAAACGTCTTGCACCAGTGTAACAAAAGACTCCACACTGTGTAACAATGTAACAAAATTCCTGTAACGATGTAACTACAGACACTGCAACACGTAACAATGTAACAATATATAAACCGTGTAACTAATGATTCAGCATTGTGTAACAATGCAACAAGATTCTGGTGGGGATGTAACAAAAGACGCTGGAAAGATTGTTGTGTAAGAAAAAGGAAGAAGTTCGTAACACTTAAGACCAGATTTTTAACATATCCTGATAAAACTCCACGAGAACTCAGCGGAAATCGAGACGCTTCACCGAGGACGCCGTCCCTTTCCTTAGAGATCTTAGGAGTCACGATAATTCGATTTCCAACAATTAAATGTTATTCCAAATTCCCGCTGATTAAATGTCAGGCTCTTGGGTCCCTCCTGAGGGAAGAGAGAACGCCGAGCAGAAGAATTTCACTGATGAGATTAAAACACTGACCCCAATTGAACATCGTCTCCGACAATAATCGAGGTGAGGGTCAGTGGAGAAGTGTAACTGGGGACGCGCAGATAATGGATGAGAAAATAACCACCCAAAGGTTATTCATTTTCATTACGGCGCCTGTTGAGCTGTTTATTTAATTTTTTTTCCCTTTCCTCGCAGAAAATCATTCCTGGAGACCCCCGGCTCCACAGAGACATCAGCGCCGAGACAGGCTAAATGCAGAATGACGGAACGCTTCGGAAAGCTTTATTAGATGAATGGCACGCGCTGACAAAGAGTGTATTCTGCCTATTGAGGAGGTGGTGGTGGTGGTGGTGGTGGGGGGGTTGTTGGTTAGGGGGTATGTGGAGGGGAGGGGGGGGTTGGGGTGGATGATAGCGGGCGCCTGCCTGCATCCTCAGGTGTTTCCAAACGAGTTCACACAGGAGTGATTAAACGGCGGGCACAAACAAGCCGCACGTTTGCCCAAATTACTCACCACCTTGTTTTTGTGATTAATTAAACATGCAGATTAAAGTTGCAAAGGAATTTAGATTAATGAGCGCACAAGGCCTCGTTGATGGGAGCGTGCGGGGAATCCGCGGAGGGTGCTTTATGAAAAAACCTAAAACGAAGGAGACAAGAGTGCGCGTCGAGTCTAGACCACGAGGAGCGCTCGCTAATGCGTACTGGCAGCTTTAAAACGACGCTTTCGGCATTGTGTGTGAGCTAATGGGCTTTCAATTAGCTGAAGTGCAGATGAGAACCAACACATTTACTGACGAGGCGCATAAACAGGCTACGGTTAGACTTTTAGAAGCACATATACATATATATATAAAGCACATACGTGAGAATGAAAACGTCAGATTCTTCATATCAAGTGCAAAATTTTCGGATAAGTGACTAAAGCCTGGTTTGTACGTCTGGGATTATGGGTAAACGTGGCACGCTGAGACGTGCTAGCACTCGATCCTTCCGTGCGCTAACGACGTGACGTGTGTATCTGCGGTGCTACGCGTCAGGTGGAAGCTGATTGGTTGGTGGAGAGGCGTTTCCGGATGCGTACGCGGAAATATTCGGATGAGACTTTGTGACACTTCTTCCATAAGTTTAATCGAATTAGCAGATTAGCATTTTCATCGTATCCAGAACTTTCTGTCTTCAATTTTTCAGTTCTTCAGTATTTCTTCATTTTCAGCTTCTTTAAAGCCGTGCTGTCAGGTCACGAGTCAAAGCAGAGGGAGTAAATAAGGCAAAAAAAAAATCTAAGAAAGTTTGTGAAAATTTGTTCCTTTCACGAAGAGCCGCCTTTAGCTAAATAACTGACATAAATGCACACGATTGGCCGCAGCAGTTTGTTATGCTTGCTGAGATTTACTGAATCGCTTTGCTGGGTCGACGTTCGAACCGCAGTCCAGCATTTTAAAATAAAACCACATAAACACGAGGTGGTGAAAATTTGTGAATTTTCTTAAGCTAGCGTAGATGATACACGTGAGTTTGTTTTGGGGAAAATCAGTAATTTGATTGAAGGAGGTAAAAAAAGTGCTATACATATTCACCCCACACACACACACACACACACACACACACACACACGCACTGTCTACACTACAAGGCTCCCACTGTTGGCCCACGGCTGGACGCGCTCCAGGGCGGAGGGCTGATGTTTGCTGTTCTACACCAGTGGCTCTTTCACCTTTCTTCAGCTCAACAATCAGAGCTTCATGCCCAAAAATAGAGACCTGACCCTGCAACTTATCAACTCTAATATCTGTGTTCGCGCAGCCTGTAAAGGGGCTCAGTGCGGCCCGCAGCTGCTGTGCGGTGTTAGTTGCTCCCAGCATGCTTCAATACGCTAGAACATGTAACAGCATCCTACACGTACAGTCCAGCTCAGCACAAACGCCGCATAGCAAACCGGTCGTAATGAGACTCACTCGCCAAGGAGTAACTGCTAATATCCTCTTAAAAATTCCGTTTGAAATGACGTCCATGTCGAAAGCTTGGGAGGCCCAAAGTGCCAAAATGATGCGAATAATATGAATGGAAATTCGCCGATATCGTGACACGTGATATGTATTCCTCTACCCAAAGTGACGCCGCAATCTGAGACGCACTGTTAGCTTAATAAACGGTGGGCCGCCCCTTCGCCCCCCTGAGTGACAAGCCTGGCACACAAAGGTGGTAATCACTCGAGGTCCCTTTGTTATTCCAGCATTCAGCTCTCTCTCCGCGCTGGCAGGCATTCAGAGAGGACTTAACATGCTACTTACCAACACAGCGGAAAAAAAAAAATCCAGGCCGACCGAGGACGCGTCGAGCCGTGTTTGACTTGAAATCACAGGGATAAAGCGCCGGCTTTAGTGAATGGCCGTGAACTTTGAGGTGGGATATGTCATTCTCACCGGCCTAATTAACATCAGGCTGTTATTTTTTTTTTTTCCTTTCACATTAATATAATATAAGTCCGTCCTGTGGCTCATATCCAACTTGACATTTGAAAAAAGATTAATGTGAACTTAACTTTTGGGGGGAGCTTGTTTGCCTAACATTACCCAGAAGCAACACTTTGCCAGATATGATCTTTATTAAGGCGCTGGGAAGAGAACTGCCATTTAGGACATATTGTGGCGCGACGCTGCGGCCGTATATATCGGCTGTTCCCTTTAAATGGAGCTCTTTCTTCATTGCTCTGAATGCTCTTATTGAGGGCAACTGGCAGCCATAAACTACCAATAACACTGCGTGCATTAGCATAGAGAATAGATTCACTCTATATATACAGATGGAGGTGTGTGTGAGAGAGAGAGAGAGAGAGAGAGAGAGAGAGAGAGAGTTATCTGAGCAAATCCATGTTTCTCCGAAGTGACTGAAACGCCGTGATGTTCCTGCCTGGTGTTTCATTTAAGAACTTTAAGAAATGCCGCTTCATCCGGTTTTCCTGTCAAGCAGCCGCCATGTCAGTGTGTGTAAAAAAGCATATCGTGTGATGTCACATCTTCAATAAAGCATTGTTCATTTATTTTCTTTCTTTCTTTCTTTCTTTCTTTCTTTTTTACATTCTGCATGTCTGTTTACGACTTTGTAGAAATTCCAGAAAAGTAAGCAAAAGACACTTGTAGGTGTGGAGAAGAGACGATATTTTCTTCATGGATTTGAAACAGAATGATGAGAGACATGCAGAGAGAGAGAGAGAGAGAGAGAGAGAGAGAGAATGTGGGTCTAGACATAAAGAAAAATGAAAAGAAAGAGTGTACTCACGTAAACAGTACGACTTTATCCCCAGCTCCCAGAGATCACTTGTTAGTTGATTTTGAATTCATGAAAATGACCTGAAACGGAAGAAAGAACAAAGAACGAGTCAGTGACTATTTCTGAAAGGAGAGAGAGAGAGAAAGAGAGAGTGAGAGAGAGAGAGAGAGAGAGAGAGAAAGTCAGAGAGAAGGAGATACAGAGACGGAGAAATAGATAAGAGAGAAAGGAGAAAAAGGGAAAAGGGAGAGAGACGGAAACAGAGTTAGAAAGACAGAGAGAAAGAGAGACGGAGACAGAAAGCAATGCAGAGAGAGACAGAAAGAGAGACAGATGGAAAAGAGATAGAAAGACAGAGGGAAAGAGAAGTAGAGACAAAGATATACGTGGAAAGAGACAGAGAGGGAGAAAGAGGCGAAAGAGGAAAGAGAGATAGAAAGAATGAGAGAAAGAGAGAGAGACAGAAAGAGATACAGAGAGAGAGAAAAGGAGAGTTAAAAAAAGACTGAGAGAAAGAGAGACAGAGAGAGAGAGAGGTGAAAAATTAGAGAGAAACAGACAGAAAGAAAGATATAAAGACAGAGAGAGAGATTAAGAGAGAGAGAGACAAATTTGGCTGCACACATTAGCAGTTGAAGTTAAACAGCCCCCTCTCTCTCTCTCTCTCTCTCTCTCTCTCTCTCTCTCTCTCCCTCTCTCTCTCTCTCTCGGCCCCTCGATGTTCCTCCGAGGAACTCGACCCGAGACAATGTTTAGAGTCGCCGTCTCTGATACCTCATTAATCCGTCCTGCGCTGTTTGATTCTGCTAATAAATGCCTTTCATATAAAGTGCTTGTTTTATTCAATCTCGCGCTTGGCCCTCTCTCACACCGCGCAGCGCTAATGATTTATTTAGCTCTCGGCCTCGGATCAGCTCAAGCACGGTTCTCCGAATGAGCGAGAGAGAGCGAGAGAGAGAGAGAGAAAGAGAGAAAGAGGCCACGAGGGAAAACACCAACAAACACACGCTTTCTTTAATGTAGATGTGCTCAGCTTTTAGCTCTTATCTCAGCAAAAAGTTTGGACTTTTTGCATTTTTTCAAATTGAAACTTGGAGAAAGAGGGAAAGAGATGAAATGAAGGAGTGGGAAAAAAAACGTGTGCATGGTGGAGGGTTGTGTTGGGGGGGAGGAGGAGGAAGAGGAGGAGGAGGAAGAAGCGCACAAAGCTCATTGATGTTCATTTCTTCGCATTATTCTGTTTTTCACAACAAGCAGGGATCTCATTACCAGCTGATTTATACAATTAGCCTGCCTCGGCACCGCCAATTAAACAAGGACACAGGGGTTTAAGGTCACAGCTAATTGATCCGCCTGCAATTTGTGCTCCCTCCATCTCAGGAGAGGGGGAAAAAAAAGCGTGAAGCGACCGAGCCCTCTGCTCACACACAGCAGAGGAGAACCGCAGGAGAACCCAGCAGATCCGTGTAGCCGCGAGTCTGGAACCGACAATACACACTGTATACGCTTGAAGATTTATGGAAATGATGCACAAACTTTATTCATACCGTGTAGCGCTACTGAATCGTGGATTCTGATTGGTCACATATTGTTTCTATAGTAACAGCTCATTCGCAGCGTCATGTACAGCGGACGCTCCGCTAATAATAAACAGAAACAACAACAAACAGAATAACCTCTGTAGCTGATAAATAACATGGCGAATTCTTCCGTACGAAGGCATTTATTTAACATTTATGGAAGGAGTCTCCAGTGTCAGAGGTAAAGCTGGACGTTTTCCAACATCTTCAACAAAAGACGATGAGATGCATTTTGTTTTTTGTTTTGTCTTTTTACCTTTAAGAGAAAGAGAGAAAAAAGAGAGGCTGGAGACAGAACGAGGGTACTAACTTCTTTCATGGATGTTCCACAACGTTAAAAGTAACTATAAATGGATAAAAAGTATGACGTGTCATCCTTTAATTAATGAGGGATTGTAATGGGTGGCAAATTGCTGTGGCTCAAAGTTAATACATTTAATGGTTTATTCCTTCCAAAAGATCTGAGACGGGTCCCTTGAGGGCGAAGGGGGGGATGAGTGAGTGAGTGTGTGTGTGTGTGTGTGTGTGTGTGTGTGTGTGTGTGTGTGTGTGTGTGTGTGTGTGTGAGAGAGAGAGAGAGAGAGAGCGTGAATGGAAAGCCGTTGTCATCGAAATCGCACCTCGGAGCTGGCAGCCTGTTTTGAGGTCTCGGAGGGGCGCGCCATAGGTCTGTGTGTGTCCCCACACTGTCTCACCTCTCCTGCACTGTGTGTGTGTGTGTGTGTGTGTGTGTGTGTGTGAGCCCTTGACAGCAGTGCTAATTCCATAAACGGTTCTCTCCTTCAGTCACATTAGATATTCCTCATTCCCGTCGAGCTTTAATAAAGACTGTCCTGTTTTAATTGCGGGGGGTAAAAAATTAACAAGAATTTGAATTTATAATGTGATGGTAATTGAGAGAAATGATGAGGAATGAAAGTAAGAGGAACGGTGTAAACGCTGTCGTTTTATTTATGATTTATTTAAGCAAAAGGCTCATCCGGATTTAAAAAAAAAAAAATCTTTCATTACCAAAAAAGAAATAATAATAATATTAGAAATAATTAGGATACAGCGCAGTACAAAGCCCAGGCGTGTGAGGAGCAAAGTGAATCAGACAGTGTGTGTGTGTGTGTGTGTGTGTGTGTGTGTGTGTGTGTGTGTGTGTGTGTGTGTGTGTGTGTGTGTGTGTGTATTGTACCGGGACTAAAGCAGTGAGAGTTTCCTCAATCAAACCCCTTCACTAATTGCGTGATCATGGATTTCACTACAGAGAATTACAATCAGCTCCGAGTCGCTTTTATTAGTTTCCCAACTGTTTTATTACTGAAGCATTGTGTCTGTAATTACGCCTGCAGTGAGCTCACGCTTTACTCTTCTGCTTTATCTCACTGTCTCTCTCTCTCTCTCTCTCTCTCTCTTTCACTCTCTATCTCTCTCCTAAAAAAACAGGCACAGGGAAAAAAAACAGGGAAGAATAAGGTGAGAGAAGAGAAGAGAAAAGAAAAGACAAGAAGAGAAAAACTGTAAAGTTAGAGAAGCAGAAAGAAAGAAAGTAAAAAGAAAGAAAGAGATAGAAAGACAGAGAAAGTGGCAGTAAGTGAGAGAAAGACAGACAGATGGATGGACAGAGACAGATAGAGGGAGGGAGAGAGAAAAAGAGAGACAGACAAATACAGACAGGGAGCGTGAGAAAAAGACAGACAGTCAGACGAAGGGTCTGAAAACAGTTTCTTAACAGCGTTACAAGTTTCAGAGTTCCACTCGATCTCTTCTCCATGCATGAGCCCGACACATGTCTCTAATAAACACAACACCGCAAAGTGACTGCTGAGGGCAGGAGCCAAAGGACACACACACACACACACACACACGCACACACACACACACACACACACACACACACACACACACACACACACACACACACACACACACACACACACGCATACGATAAAGCACAGTGCGTTAACTCTGTGATCTGAATATCGGCCTCAGAGAAATGTGCCTGGACGTGCCGCGATCATTTTTGCTGAATTCTGGGCTGTGATTGGTCAGGAGGTGTTGATGAATTTTCTATAACAGCAGCCCTTATATACATTATCATTCTAATACGTTATCGTTTCTATAGTAACGGCTCGTTCACGGGGACTCATACGGCGGACGCTCCAGTCATAATAAACAGATTGACATACGTGTGTTATTGTTGATCTGTAAGGAGATGTTTATATTAAATTGATTAAATGGAAGGAGTCTCCAGTGTCAGAGGTAAAGCTGTAACTTTAAGTTTTCTAACAGAGGACAGAGAACTCTTTTTGCGTAAGAAAGGTCAGGCTTTTTTTTTCCCCTCTCATTAACCTCGAGAGAAAATGAGAGAGACCGGTGAGGGAATGCTTGTTTACAGCTGCTAAGTGAGAACAGGAACTAACCTGATACAAAAGCGAAACATTCATTAATTAATAATAAATGTAATGGTTTGTAAATTGCTGTGGTATAAGAGGAATAAAACACATGTGGATGTGCTGCTATTGGAAAGTCCGAGCTTTTTATTCAATTACTGGACAACATAATACTGCTCGGTGTGTGTGTCCATCATGTGACAGCAATCAGTACATGACTTCCTTAAAAATATAAAACATTATCACACACATACACACACACACACACTCTCTCTCTCTCTCACACACACACTCTCTCTCTCTCTCTCTCTCAGTGAGTACACTCTTCACTCTTCCACAGCTTGTTTTAGAGAAATGTCCTGTACAGCAATATGCTTTTAAACATCCTCCAAGGTGAGCTTTTAAGAGCCTAAACCTGCACACCGAAGCGGTTAAACTCAGTGGTCATCTCCTATTGCGCTCCGTGACATGACATGGAACATTTTAAATTGCACCCCATCACCTAAAGCTTTATTCAGGCCTCTGAACCAGTGAAAAAAAAAAAACACATTACCTCTATACACTATTCCCATCCCTGCGCTCTTCTTAGTCCACAACATGTTAAAGAGGAGATTTAGCAAAGGCAGTTATTGGGACAAAAGAGCCAATCTCGCCCATCAGCAGGTCGCTCGTGTACCTAGTGCAGGCCAGGTTATCTCTCCACCAACAGCAGGGCCAGAACCGGGGCCGGAAAAAGGGGAGAAATGGGGGAAAATGAAGCAGGAGGCCTTAGACCAGCAACACAGGCTAAGCTGTCATTCGGGATGGGAGGATTGGATGGGAAGCGGAGAGGATGAGGGGGGGTTCTCGCTTGAAAAAGCTCCGTGCCTGTCATTCGGCACGGACCCCATTGTCAAATTCAATCTCCAGCCGGACAAAAAGCAACTAGCGCCTGCACTTCTTCCAAAAAGAAACATGGTTCCCCAGCAGCTAGTCGACTTAATTATTGAGCGAGGAGATAAAGCTATCGGAGAGGAGGTTCAGGAGGAGGAGGAGAACATAAGGAGGAGGAAGGAAGAAAACGAAGGAGGGGTAAAACATCCTAACAAAGGTAGTACGAGTATCGACTAGCCACGTCCATACCAGGTGCTGTGATCACTAATAATTAGCTAATTGGCATTGCAATAAAGAACGTAATATTTTCAGCTAATGTGAATCTGCGGTGTGACGTGAAGCTAGTTCGTGTGACGAGCAATCGGATAAAGCTGAGGGTGCTAATACTTATGAAAGTAGCCAGGATATGAAGTGCAAACTTAATTGCTGTTTGCAATTTTGTAATGTTTTTGTTACCGTTTCTATAGTAACAGCTCACTCACGGCGACTCGTTCAGCGGACGCTACACATGATCTCGTCTAAAGACCGATCATTAACAGATTTAAAAAAAAAACACACACGTTCCTATTTATTAAAGAAAAACCAACTTGTTTCACGGACATTCCACAACATTACAGGTAGCTATAAACGGATAAAAACAATGACAATATCGATCTACAGTTAAATAAAGACAAAAAGCTGAATCGTGGTGGTGCATGCTGTAATGACAGTGAAGTTCGGAGTGGTAACGGTTACGCCGCTCCTTTGCCCCATCCTGTCACTGATTATTTTCCTACAGCGGCGTGCCACGGTGTGTGTTATTCCTCACACAGCCACGATGCTACCGCAGTGCCTGAGGTAGAAATGGCCTGCGTGTTGTCTGGGTCACTCTGCGAGGGCCTTCGGCACCACGGATGCTCAGAATACATAAAAAATCCACCATATCATTGAGTTATTTGGGTTTGGTGACAGTCCGGCGGGGGAACATCCCCAGCTCGAGGAGACCGATTGCACCACTGGAGTCACAATCGCTGGGTTCAAGGCAGAGTCCGCTTCGGCGACTTACCAGCCATTCTCTCGCTCTCTCGCTCTCTTATCGCCCACACTCCCGCGGGGCGTTTTAGCCGCTGAAATCCTGTTCACCACATACTGCTTTTTAGGAGCTGTGAAATGAGTGCCGGAGAAGCGTGGCCACGATGTCCGCCTGTGTCGCCACTGGCCTTGAAAACGGGCTCGGGGCTTTTTGTCCAGGGAATGCATAAATGGAAGTTTTTAACACCTCAAAGGAAAGAAGGGCTTTTGTACGGCCGCACTGGTGAAAGTCGTCGCTCTCCTGAGGAGGCAGGAGCGTTGAGTGCCGCAGGACAAAAGGACCTGGAGCCCCGAGCAGCAGGAGACAGGCTCAGCCATGAGCTCCACACCCATACACACACACACACACACACACACACACGCACTATCACTAACCTATGCCTATATATGTACTTATATAGACATATATCCACAGACACACGCACACACCTCTTTTCTTTTACCGACTCAGACAAAGGTCAGAAACATGCCTCGATTTCAGTGACACGAGCATGATCTTTTTAAAAAAAAAAAAAAAAAAAAAAGCCCACACAAATCTTTTACACAGCTGCTGAGTAAATCTTTCTACAAAAGGAAACAGCTTGAAAACAAAGTCACGTTGATTGATTCAGAGTCTAACTTTGGTTAAAAAAAAAATAATAATAATTCCAGGCTTCCTTCTTCTCAATTCAACGCTACTTCTGAAATTCGTTCATTTTGTTTCTCAGACAACAAAAGCCGACAGGCAGCGCCGACAATCAGCGCGCGTGAGCGTTACACATCCACAATAAACATTTAAATGCAAATAATTCCCGAGGCACAAAAGGACCCGCATCTTCTGTCAGTGGCAACATAATCAACCCGCAATTGTCTCCTGACTTTCAGCCATTTCCAGTGACGGGGTCTAAAGCGGCGAGCATCTGTATTCAAATGACTGCGCTCTTTAAAAGCCCGAACGCAGGGCAGGGATTTGTTAATTTATTTATTTATTTCCTCCCTGACAGTGCCGAAAGTCAATCACATGGTGAATTAAACCAGAATGGGATCAATTGATCCAGAAATGATCAGGTTACAATCAGGCACCATCAATTGTCCATGAAATTATTAGTATTTTTATTTTTTTCTTGTTGTTTTTCTCGTTCAGACTGGAAGCGAAGTGTGACGCCGTCGCGTTTTCAAAGATTACATTTGCAACTGAATTGAAAACGCGGCAGCTTCAGACGATCTGATAAGACTGAAATGAGGGAATCGTGAAAAGATGAACAGGAGAACATTAAAAATGGCGTCTTTTGTAGCGGATAACGAGGAGACGAGGCTCTGTGAAGTGACTTCAGGACAGGACGGCCTTCGCTCTCTTCGTGGGCGTGGTCACGCGGAGTTACTGTCACCACCCTGTCCTGACATGTTTTATTCCCCTTACACCACAGCAGTTTGTTAACAGGCAAATTTGTAGTTACATTCATCGCTGTGAAACGTCCACAGACCTGTTATCACTTACGTTATAGCAGCTATAAATATTCGTTCGCTCTTTTTCCTCTCTCTCGACAAAAAAAAAAAAGCTTGTAACGTTACTAACAAACTGCAAAAGCGTAAACAAAAGTCCTGAAGATGTCCAAAATCTAACGTTACAGGTTACTACGTCACCTGTGACACTGGAGACTCCTTCCATAAATGTTAAACTAGCACGTCCTTCACGATATAACCAGACAACTTCACCAATATCAACAATTTCACGCTTTTTCTCAAGCAGAGCTGTTACTATAGCAACGATAACGCATAGAGCTGCACTTCTGTCAGAGCCACCTTGTCGTCTGACCCAATCCCAGTCCACTTAGCATCAAGAAGGTTATAACAGCGACAGAAAGCAGGGCGAGAAATGGCACCAGAGGAAATATTTCATAAATTCCTAAATACACTCGTAAATCCTTGGCACAAACCTGCACAGGGAAAGAAAACAAATAATATAAAGAGCTGCGTTTAGGTACGAGAGAAATCCCGAAAAAGAAAAACGAGCGCTTTACAGCGAGCTAAACGTTTCCTCAGACGTTCTTCTTAGGAATGTAAATCGTAACGGTGATGGACAGCTGTGTTTACGGCGAGCCCTACACAACCGCTCTACGCACTGAGACAATTAACATCAGAACCTCTGGCTCGGGTCGCTCGCATTAACGCCGATCACGCCGAGCTTTCCTCCCTCTCAGAAGCTCGCGATTAACCGTCACGTGTCGGAGGTTGCATGAAACGACGGCGTTTGGGAAGGGTGGAGAGAGAAATGATCGGTTTGAGAATATCTCTGCATTCTTAATTTTCTAGAGAGGGAAATGATTTAAAGGACGCGCACAAATCTTGGCTGACACGACCGGAGCTGGCTAGGCAATCTCGCTCTCCGTCTTGGCGGAGCATTTAGGGGCGGAAAAAAAAGAAGAAGCCCCTGAACACAGAGCACTTTCCTCTCTCTGGTGAAAAACAAATGCTTCATTTGAGTCACTGATCGGCGGTATAATTGAGTTTATTACCCTTTTTTTTTTTTTTTAAGAGGACGAAAAAATAGAGCTTTTGAAAAGTGGAGGTCAAATTATCTCTCTAGTCAGGCAATAAATAAGTCAAACAAGGTAAGGGCTCCTGCCAGCAGTATTTTAGTGCCGAATTCAATTAGTGGGAGGAAAAAAAAAAAAAAAAACAGGAGACGCATGATTCTCAGCTCGGCTATTAGAGACGCGTCCTTTCCCATGATGCCGCGGCAATCAGCTTTTCAGGTGTTGGAGAAGAGATGAGCAGCTGTACGAGGACGAGAGCGGCTTCAGGAACGCAATCACCGTGAGATCGGAGAAATTACATGTGGCACATGATTGCTCCGGCAGGCTGAGGATAGATTTTATTATTATTATTATCATTATTATTATTATCATTATTATTATTATTATTATTATTATTACTACTGCTTTACCTGATGTGGTCACAAACCCATGAAGCAGGAGTGATGATCTAAACCAGTGATATATAATTAAAAAATACAGAATTTGACCAAAATGATAAAGTATGTTTATAAATTTTCTGACAAAGGTCTAGCTAAGCAACTAGCATAACCGATTAGCATGCTAACCGTTACCATTTAATGCTAAATCGTTAGTTATTAGCTCATGGCGATATACAGGATCCTTACATTTCATGTGACATCACACTGTATCATTTGAGAGTCAAATAGGACGCATTTATTTATTTTTATTTATACTTTTATTTATTTTTTTTATAACACACTTCACTACACACAATACGTCTTGTGGAGCTGTTACACTTCCTCGTAGCTGTGTTAGCTAGCTAGCTACGTCACGGGACAACTGGAAAGCTTATCTTAGCTTCAAGTTAGCAAACATTAGTTAGTTAGCTAGTTAGTTAGTTAGCTGATATCGACGAAACGTCAAGGAGAGTGGTTGTGTATGAGATAAATATCAGAAAAACACAAATATGGTATGTTTTCTGCCAGTTTAATCTAGTCTATTTTATTGAAGTACCGTCTCTTTTCTGTCTAATAGTCTTTAAACTTTCTATTTTTGTCATCAACTCTTTTTAATTAAGTCATGTTATCATTAATCAGTTCGCTGATTAGATCAGAGAACGTAAATAAATCGTAAAGATCCAACGAAACGCCGTGAAAACTCTTTCCTTTCTCGATGAGCCGAGAATCTGCTTCCGAAGCCGCGATGGTTTATGTTTAAAAAAATAAATAAATAAAAACATGGGCTAAGTTTTCTTTTTAAAATACGTCGCTCGTTTGCGGTTTCTCGAGTGCCTGGTCCACCGGTTGACGAGGACTGCTCTGGGAATATAAGTGAAGCTGAATTCTCCCGTGTTCCTTTCCATTATGCAAGTCATTGTAAATGTTATGAGACGTACGAGGAGGTCAGGCAATCTAAAACAAGCATAGTAAAGTAAAAAAAAAGAAAGAAATGAGACACACACACTCCACACGCCCAACCTTACAAACCTTACCAACCCTACAAACCTTACAATGTGGCCTTTGTGACATAATGCCCGCTCCACGGTGGATTTTTGGAAAATAATCTAAATTTTCCTATCCCGTGTATCCAGTAATAACAACTTACATCACATAGCACCGCTTATGCGTGCTGAGAGTGAATTTTGGCGGGTTTTTTTTAGGTTCGAGAGGGGGGTAAGACAAACACGGCCAAACGGTTATTATGTTCCAGTCGTGCCCAGAGAGCCCATTAGAGCGTGGCACTGGCCGTGTGAAACCCGAGGAACTCCTCACCTAGTGAAGTCCGGAGCAGACTGTTAACAAGCCAGACGTCTGTACGTCTCTTTTTTTAAGAGTTTGTGCTTTCCACGAATTTCATATCTAACAGTTAAAGTGGACAAAGCGTCAGACTTTAAGAGAAATGGGCTCCACTTGACCACACACACACACACACACACACACACACGCACACACACACACGCACAGCTGATGATAGCAACATGAGGTTAGCATTATCGGTGATGAAAGCACGACAGGTGGGTCACATTGAAAAGGTCTCGACATTTCACTGCGCCTCTTTAACACATGGCTTGCACTATTCTCAACGTATATAAATTTCCGACCCGCTGGTGCGCTTCGGCTTCGGCTTCGGCCGATAAATCCGGAAGCATTCCGAGATGTAAATAAGTGCGGGATTCGAGCCGGCACGCGGGGAAGGTGGCACGAGGAGAACACTCAGCTCTCGACCTTGGCTCTCAGCTCAACTTCACACTTTCTCCTCCAGATTTTTCAAGCATCATGCAAAGTCGAGTGTTGAAGCAGCGGCTTGATTACCACGGCACGTCTCTTAAAGCGCACGCACGGATCTCAGCTCGGAAAAAAAAACACACCAAGGATGAGAATAAACTGTAGGGAGGAAAAAAAAAAGGGGCTTTAAACACAGTGTTTGTGTGGTGAATTGAAAGGATCCCAACTTTAAACCACACCACACTTTGTAAAGGCAAATGCACTATTATTGTCGCTAAAGGTTTGACGCTGCTCAGTGCACAAACTGTTTTTTTTTTTCTCGTGCTGCTCACGACACACAATACAAGTTCAAAAATTTAGCCGTGAAGTATTATTTTTCTCCGTTTCTAAAGGCTGTGAAAGGCTTCAAGATAAGCAGCCTTCAGCTCTAAATTCAGAGAATGCTAAGCTTTTTATATATTTTTGATTTTTTTATGTATAGCTCGCCGAGCGAAAAAACCAAGCCCTGCTGAAATCAAAAGGCCAGAGGAAGGTTATTCTGAGAGGGAAGTCACTTGTGAAATTGTAAAATCTGTGCGAGATTGCAGTCTATTTCAGAAGCTTTTTACGAACCCGGAGCAGGCTATCGCGCAGCGGATCGTGTTTTAGGAGACCGAGAGGTGAGAAGAGAGAGGAGTAAAGCGATGCTAATCTCCCCGTCAGAGTGAAGCGATAACAAAGCGCTTTTATTTGCCTCCGGAGGTGAGGAAGAACAAGAGACGACGTCAGCCTTTACCGCAGCGCTGTCGAATTCTGGATTGTGATTGGTCAGCAGGAGCTGATTAGTTTTCTAGAGCAGCAGCCCTGACAGTAGCGCGGCTGCAAATCACAGGCTTGTATGAACGCGCTTGCTCTGATACGTTATCGTTTCCATAGCAACAGCTCATTCGTGGGGACTCGTAAGCATGTAAGCATGTAAGTAGACATTTGATTTAACATTTACGGAAGGAGTCTCCAGTGTCAGCGCTTCGTAACAGTCAGAGGCGAAGCTTTAAGTTTAAGTTTTCCGACGTCTTCAGCTGCTTCGCAGTTTCTCAGTAACGTGACAAGCTTCATTTTTTTTTGTCTTATTAACTTCAAGAGAGATTGGTGAGGCAGCGACTGTGTACAGCTGCTATAACGTAAGTGAGCTAACGTGTCTCACAGACAGACAGATAGAAATGATGATGTGTTTTTCTTTACTAAATCAAAATCGCAAAATCGTCGGTAAATTGCTGCGGTATAAGGGGAATAAAACGCTTCGAGACACGCCGTTACGGGAACATAATGACAGTAACTCCGCTTCATCACACCACCCCCGTCGCTGATTATTTTCCTGTAACAGCACAACCCGAAGCCTTTTCACCCACCTCAAACCGAACAGACAGAAATGTAGCCGTCACGCATTAATAACGATGTCTCGTGCACATGTTTAGCAAGAAACCAGGCTGACATCCAGGATGATATCGGAGCTTTGTGTTAGACAGAAAGAAAACACTCCGTAGAACGTTTCTGCTTGTTTTTTTTTTTTTTTTCCATCTGAATATTCATCCAGTTTCCACGTCCCCAAGAAACTCTTCTAATCAGAGTCACTTCCCCCTTTAATCACAGGGGCTGTAATTATGTTCTGATAAAGCGTTTTTTCCCGCACTCCTCCGTGTCACTCACAGGTCTAGTGCGCGGTACACGGCGCTAAAAGTCACACATCGGCACCGGCGCTCATCCTTTCAGCGCTAACCGATATTATTACTGACCTAACAGAGTCAGAGACGCTGGACGAGTAACGAAGGCATAGAACCGAGTCCAGAAATCGGAGATGACTTTACCGCATCTGCTGCAGTTCTTTAAACCTGAGTGCAAATGGAAAGGTGCCCATTGTTTGCCAAAAAGCAGCACCACGGCTATATCGAGGCTCCTGCTTTTCTCTTTGTGAATCCATCCAGCACAGGGATTAGAGGAGAAAAAAAAAAACCCTCCTGGTTTCCATGTTCATCTTGGAAGAGCTTGACGTCAGGGACGATCGCGCACCGCAAGTTGATAATGATGACGATTTAATTAGAAGGCTCTCTGTGGTCTCTGGAGTTTGACCAAACTTCTCCACCCTGCAGATGGCGACCAATAAATTTAGCTCCACCGAGAAAGAGGAGGAACATCTCTTCATCTCCACTACCACCATCACCACCACCACCATCATCATCATCATCAACATCATCATCATCATCTCAGTCCTGCCACTAAACCAGAGACAGAAAGCTTTATTCCCATGTGACATGCCACCACACACACACACACACACACACACACACACTCACACATTTAAGCCAAGATCTGAAACTACTTCTCTGTTAGAAGCCTTTTGAAATATAGCGACTCTGCTTATATAACGTTAGAAGAATAGCCTTATGAAAAGGTCCGAGCTGAAGAAAAGAGCGAGTGTTTCAGAGTGGCCTCGGGATTCTGATAAACAGAAGAACAGAAGAGGAACGTGCTGTAAAATTAACGGTTCAACAAGTCACAGCTCAGAGAGAACCTCGTCTCATTTGCATCACAGAGGGCCTGAGAGGGTTCGAGTTTTGCTCTGTGTCATAGTTTCGCTTTCTTTCTTTCTTTCTTTCTTTCTTTTTTTTTTGTAGCGAGCTACAAGGGATGAAAAAAGAGGGGAAAGATCTCCACTCTTAATCTGATAACCCCTGCCTCTTCTACTTCTCGTTCCGTGTCTTTCTCTGGCGTTTAGATTTTCCCGTGCACTCAGCTCGGAGCGACTTGCGCTGTTCGTGGGTGTCCAGCGTGTGCCAGTGTGGCTGTTCTTTAAGACCATCAAAGAGGCTCTTGGGGAAGGCTCGGGAGGCAAAACCGCACATTTTCCTCCATCATTTCAACAGTTTTTCCATTTAAAAAAAAGAAAAAAATATTACACCATTATAGTTCTCTCGCTCAGCAGACTTTTGACAGGCGTGCTGTGAAACGGGCCTGTGACACGGAGGAGATGAAGAAGGAGGAGGAGGAGGAGGAGGAGGAAAAGGAACTCAAAAAAAAAAAGAAAGAAATGAGAGTTTGAAATTATAGTCCTGGACCAGGAGGTAGCTTGATGAACTAATGAAAAAACGGATATGTTTTAATTCATTCGCAATTTGTTTTCCATTCTCTGCGCCAGAGAAAAAAGAAAAAGAAAAAAAAAAGAAAGGGAAAAGGTTCATATTTTCCATTTCACTTTTGGTGTGGTTCAAAATGAAGGAGAGAGAGAGAGAGAGAGAGAGAGAGAGAGAGAGAGAGAGAGAGAGGTAGAGAGAGAAACGTCTTTGCCTTGGACACACCGTGGAGGATCAGTGAGTTCACGTCTCTTTATAACGAGGAAGACGTCTGAGGCCCTGTTTGTTTGTCCGATATTTCCGTACTGACGTGACGTGTCCTTGACCCCTTCAGCTGAGTGTCCCGGCGTTCCTACCCACAATCCCCGCCGCCTTAAGAACCGGGGGACGCACGCGTGGCCTATTCAACTACAAACACGCCTGGCACTGCTTTGAAATGAACATCATTATCTGTGGAGGCTCAAACACACACACACACACACACACACACACACACACACACACACTCACACGGCATCAACGCCTCATCAAAGCTCGTTCACGAACGAGCTCCAAGTGCTTTCTCAGCGTACCTGCCCATTTTCTGTGCAGCCCAGAGAGAAATAAAACGTCCACGGGTGCTCGAGTGACGTTTTTAGAAAGAGAGAGAGAGAGAGAGAGAGAGAGAGAGAGAGAGAGAGAGAGGGAGAGAGCGAGAGAGAGAGCAGCACTTGTGGTCGGGTCTGCTGAAGCCATTTTCTCATGACGCACGCCCTGTAAAATCCGCGAGTCAGTGTAAATAATCATGGAATAAGGAAACAAAAGAGCTGGCCAGAGCGATTTGAGCTTAACTACTGTCAGAACTACAGCCACAGAAATTGCACCCTCCTTTTTTTCCACCCTCTTTTGTCACTTTAATTTGTTTTTGGCATCGTCCGTCCTGAGTTTCCACAGACGAGAAAAAAAACACTGTAGGCAATGCGAATCCTGGCATCGCGTCCTCGAACGGTTTTCCATAGAATTTTCAAGAGTGGATCAGATGTCCGTTTTTGCAACTACAATAAAAAACTGTAGAGCAGCGGAACAAGATGTTAGCTACCGGTTCTTCAGATTGGGGAAAAAAAAAGCCAGAGCCTCTAGAAGATGTAGTGTCACATTAAAAACGCTGTTTTAGAGTTGTAGTGCATTTTTACGGATATTTCTCATCCCTGACTCTCTGATTAGCCTCCTGATCTTTGCTGTTTTGACGCAAGATACAGAACATGATCTTAGCTAACGAGCGCTAAATATAAATGTAGAAATTTATCTATATACTGCATAGATTTGTTTTAAATCAGGACAATATATATATTTATGTGCTTACTAATACACACACAATTATATAAAAATATAAACCGTTCAGGTTCTTAGGTCATTTAACCCAAAAGTCGTTTCTTTTGGATCGCAGAAACGCGCCAACTTGTCAAAATATATCTACAACTTCTGAGATTGATCAGAAATGATGTTTTTTTCTTAAACATCATCCCTTGCACAGGGCCAGCGGATGAAAATGAGTCACACTTGAAAAGAAATCGAGATAGATAGAAAGCAAGGGAGAAAAAAAAAAGAAAAAGAAAAAAAACGATGATATGCTTCATTTACAAACTCGTTTGCATACCACGAACATTTGTGCCGTCAGTACTGCGAAGCCGAGTATCATGATGCTGATTAACAGACGCTGTACTGTGCAGCACACACACACACACACACACACACACACGCACACACACGCATGTGCGATCAGTGTATCCGTACAGAACGCGAACCGAAGATGACGTTTGTGTGAATAATCTCAGCGCAGTAGCACGGCCTTGTAAATCGGCGAGCCACGTCTCTGTAGATTAATTACTGACCTCTAACTGGCTTCTTGTAAAGTTAGTGATCTATCAGCTCGTGACAGGTTCGCGATGAGCCGAGCTGAAATAAACACATGCGCAAAACACACACACACACACACACACATTGTGACAGGCCGATGGAGAACAGTGAACAGCTGTGAGTGCAGAATGCTAACGTCTGTTAGCGTTTTTAAATACAGCCAGTGTTCAGTGTACACGTCCTAAACACGCCGTGTGTCACAGTACGGTTTAGCGTAGCAGCTTAGCGACTGATTTATCGCTAGTTTTAGCATTCGGGAGCGCGCTCAGTCAGAGACTATAGTACTCTTATTGTGTTAGACTCTTACTCTCGAAGTCTCGAAGTCTCGAAGTCTTACTCTTACTCCGTTACCCTTCCTGTATTATTCTTATTCTGTATCACGTGTCATGCTATTGTGCTAATGCTAATCTTACTTAGCTTATTGCTGCACTTTTACTCTGTATTACTACACGCAAGAGTACGACTGTACGAATAAGATTAGTCCAACAGTATTACACGTATGACGTCATACTACCGCGAGCACGATACGGCAGGAAACGTGTATGACGTCTGAGAACTGATCAGATATAGTGACGTGACGTGACGTGACGTATACGTGGTGATTTTTTTTCTTTCCACAAACTTCCGAAATAAACTTGCTGTGTTTCTGTGCACTTTTAAGAAATTACAGAATATAAAAACACACAAGGACTAAAAACAATAAACAATATATTACCGTTATTATATTATTATTATTATTATTATTATTTTCATAAAGCAGATTGTGATTATAGCGCTATACTGAAATGAAATTGTGATATGTTTAATTACCGTATTAGAGATTTCTGCGATGTGTGTATCAGCATCACGAGCGATATACTGTGCAGCCCTGTTTCTGAAAACGCTCCACGTTTTCTTGGTGTATTCGATTCGATCAGATGATAAAGCGTGTATTTGGAGGCGTCTCCGACGCCCCAGAAAAAGAGACATCTAGACTCTTAGGCAGAAAAAAAAAAAAACCTCACCAGAATGATCCCTGTAATAAACTGGCAACGGCGTCCAAACAATTCACCACATTTGCTATTAAATAAGCCATGCAAAAGGCATGAGCGGGAGAAAAGAAGAAGGAGAAAACACACACACACACACACACACACACACCCACAAGTTACACATTTAAGGCGACAACAATTACGAAGGCAATGAAGGCCCATCATAAACACGGGTTTGATATATAAAAAAAAGGCTTCGCATCATTTATTCATGCGCCAATTAAAGGTTAAACACATGGCAAAGGCTCAGCGTTTTCGGAGAGCAGCTGCACAGAGGCACAGCGAGACGGGAGGCCACAACAAGAAGCTTAGAAAGAGAGAGAGAGAGAGAGAGAGAGGGACAGAGAGAGAGAAAGGGGGAGAGAGAGAGAGAGAAAAGAAAAAGCAAACTAACTTTGTCTTGAAATGGTTTTGGCTGCGGGACAAGCTCTCCGCAAAAGAGCGCGCACTGGCATAAACATTTGTACAAAATTATAAGTGCATACAGAGACGCATACGGCAGTCAACCACCCGCACGCTGAATCCTCTGCCTTCACGAGCGCGCGTGTGTGTGTGTGAGAGAGAGAGAGTGTGTGTGTGTGTGTGTATGACACTCCGAAAAACCACTGCATTTTAATTACTGCCAGCCGCCACACTGTGCTGCTTTGATATGGAAATGACCCGCGGTCTTCATACGCATCACTGAAAAAAATCTTCCTCTGATTCATAAAAAACAATGTGTTACACCTGATAGTGCTGATTAGAGAGAGGATGTGTGTGTGTGTGTGTGTGTGTGTGTGTGTGAGAAGGAGAGAGAGAGAGAGAGAGAGAAAAGCTCACGCTTCATTAATTCCACACATTCACGTGTATTTTCGTGCGTAACAGCGAGAATATTTAGTGCGATAAATGAAAGAGCGACGTCCTTAACGCCGTTACGCCGTTTTCTAACGGAAGGATGGCGTCGATGTTTCTGAGCGTCCGTTCTCATGCCTTCACGCGATGGCTCTCTCTCGCGCTCTCTATAAAGAGCTCTATTTTTACACTGGAACATTCTGGAGCACGGCTGATATTGTGTCCTGTCAGGTCAGATCGGACCGTGTAAAGCCTCTCTCTCTCTCCCTTTCTTTCTTCCTTCCTTCCTTCCTTCCTTTCTTTCTTTCTTCACCTCGTGATGCGGCGAGTCCACAGGTGCGCATATTTCCCTAAACGATGCTCTTATTCAGAGAAATCAAATCAGCTTGAAAGATAAGATCTGGATTAAGGGATGATTCACTTCAGTCTGTTTAAAAGTCATGTTACAAGCTCTTCTGTCATACAGCCTCTCTCTCTCTCTCTCTCTCTCTCTCTCTCTCACACACACACACTCTCATTTTTTTATTTTTTTTTTTTATTTTGCTTCAGGAGCAGGTCTGCAATTTGGGTGTGTTGTTAAGTCATAGATAAGTATAGGCTGCCTAATTTCCACTTAAAGTAAAAAGGGGGGGGAGAAATAAGAAATACTTAAGGCGTGGAAAGATGTTAAAGATCCACACACACACACACACACACACACACACACACACACAGCCGTGGTTCGATTGTTAGTATGGAATTACACCTTTGATTTTCTCCATCAGCGAGGTCAACGTCCCTGACTCAGGCTTGGAATAAATCATCGGCTTTTTACGAGACACATCAGCACAACACCTTCACCGGAGACGACAACCGTTTTGGAAAAAATCTGCTCTCGAGCCTAGAAAAACAACCGCATCGCTTTCTCTGTCAATACCAGCGTCCTAGAGCGTGCTTTTCCTCGTCAGTGTAATACATCTTTGACATATTTAACCCTTTGAGTGTGTATCTTTTAGCATATGACAGTAAAAAGCTAATTAAAAGGTACAGGAGTGAGCGTTGTGTCTGAAATCGTTATTATCGCTGCACTACCTTCTTATTACCGCGTGATAAACGCTGCGCGCTCCAACGTACCACCTGAGTGACGCCCTGGGTTCCTCTCTTACTTTTTACAACTTGAGCACATATACATATATATATAAAAATAAGCTAAGATCAAATAAATCAGCTCTATTTGTTTCTCTTTTTTTCCTTTGCTGCACATCATACATGAAAAGCAGCTCAAGCCATCCTAATTAAAAAACTTCCATAATGCATTCCATAAACTTGAGCTATTCTGCCACAAAAGCAGAAACGAGGGAAAGAAAGAAACACACACACACACACACACACACACACAGATAGAGAGATAGAGATAGAGAGCCTCCTAATGAACATGTTGCCATCGGTTTTGATCATTGTTGAAATATTCCACAGCAAATTAGCTAACGCTTAAAGACAGATGTCACAACATGTGCTGCTGCACTTCTCTCTCGCCCCGGCTTTCCTCCCCTACGGCTGGCGCGCGCCTTTACCTTTATACCAGACCTGCTGTTGTTTACCTCGGCTGGTGTTTATCATTAGGGCGCTGCATGCTGGCACGGTTCGAACCTCGCCGGAGTGAAACACACAGAGCTAAAAAAGCCCCTGAGTGCATTCCTCCAGCATCAGTGTGATCCGAACCTCTGCAGCTGTGCTACAGACAAAAATCGATTGGATGCATGGATAGATTCCTGTTACGCATGACAAACTGTTGCAGCATGCACATGACACACTACATATATATATATTTATATATATATTTATATATACAAATAATACTCAGCTCCATTTTCCACCCATGAAGAAATGGCCTAGTGATATTACAAGGTTTTTTTCTCTCTCTCTCTCTCTCCTTGACACAGTGTAAGTGACCAGTGAAGCTGTTTCTCCTCTTAAATTTCTCCTCAATGGTTCTGCTCACATTCCTCCAAGTAATATCATTTCGATGGCATGGAATTCATTTTGGTAAGGATATTATACATGGATAAATGAGTTACAGTGCTAGAGACTGCATCTAGAAATTTCTCTCAGCATCAAGGACAGAAAGAAAGACAGACAGACAGACAGAAAGAAAGAAAGAAAGAAAGAAGTGCCTCTTGGTTTTTTTTAAACAAGAAGACCAAAGAGCAGACAAGATCAGCAAAGACAGGACCAATTAGTGTAAATTAAGCAGGATGAAAGTAAATGCAGAATTCACTTCATATCAAACGCGGAGAGTTTAGGAAAATTAGAAATGACTGAGCATCGCTGAGCAAAAACGACTCTCCTCTGACGTGCAAGCAACTCAGTCAAGGTCAATTATTTGAAGGAAATAACCGCATGTACTCGTCTACATTTCTGTGTGAAGAATGCAGAGGAAATAAAAACACACACAGACAGAAATGTACAATTTAGCATTAAATCACTGAACATTCAATCCAAAAAGATATTTTATTCCTAAAGCCTGTGATCCAAACCAAAGGCAAGACAACACCTGCAGCTGCTTTAAAGAGAAAAGCAGATAAATGAAGACAGCAAACTCTCTGCGCTTTACATTTCCTGCCCGTTAAAGCACAGGAATGCGCTCGCTTTTCCTCCACTGGATTATTCTGTCTTTTTTTTTTTCCGGAATCACAGTGTAGCAAATTGCTCTAATCCGATTTAATGCTTCATCATAATCACAGAACAATCACAAGAACCGCGCTGCTTCGCTTTACTCCATCTTCCAAAATCTTGCAAAAGAGGCGCGAGACAAAAATATAGACAGATATTGATTGTTTTGTTTTTGTTTTTTTTTTATTTAGTTTGTTTTGTTTTTTTTTTAGATCATATGCATGTGCAGGTTTAATGAAACATGTACGCGTGCTGCAGCGCTTACTGTAAATACTGCATGCAAAGTAAACTAAAACCGACAAAAAAACAAAACAAACAAAAAAACCTAAATTCATCCTGAAAGTGCGCGCGGAAAGAATCAAAAGAGCCGGCAGCGCGCGCACACGTGACTGTCCAATGAGAAAGATCCGGGGCGAGCGAACACACACACACACACACACACACACACACACCAGCCTGCAGTGCGCTCGCGCTACAGAATGAAACCTAAAATAAAATAAAATAAAAAGTAAAAGATAAAATAAGAAAGAAAAGAAAGCCATTTCCTTCCCATCCAGCGCGCAAGAAGAAGAAGAAGAAGAAGAAGAAGAAGAAGAAGAAGAACTTACCGGCACCACATGCGACAAACGTTTCGCTCTCCAGATCCCCGGCTACAGGAAACGGCGCGGTGTGCACAGCGCGCGCGACGGCACGGTGTTTCCGCTAAGCCACGCGCAGACAATCCTGGAGAGGAGGAGAAGAAGAAAAAAAAAGGAGATCAGTTTAAAAAAAAAAAAAAGAAAAGGTGAAAGCTGAAAAATCAGAAAGTTGTGCCCGGTGCTCGGGAGTTCGCCGCGTTTCCGCTTTTGTGATGTGAAATCATTTTTATTTTATTTTTATTTTTTTTTAATAAATTACTGATTGATGTGCAAATGATGAATCAATCAATCAATCAATCGGGATACATTCTGCTGTCTTGCAGGTTTAAATGCATGAATTATGATTATAATAATTAGAATAATGAGCTGGGGGTGAAGGTGTTGTGAAGGAGTTTATTAGTTAGAATAACCGACCGCTTTATTTTCGGCAAATGCGACAAATGCGAAACAATTGTCAGATCCCATTTAGAGTCTCTCTCCTTCTCTCTCTCACACACACACACACACACACACACTCGGGGAATAAAGCATGTCCATTGAGAGCCCAGGACAGGAGGACAGGAGGACAGGAGGACAGGACAGTGCAGCACATCCCCTGCCCAGCAATAATCAGGACGAAGTGCTGAATCGGCGGTCTAATTATAAACGCGCCATGTGGACCTCCATTGCCGCCTTACCTTATGAGGGAAGTTACACACACACAGCGGCACGGCAACTGTTCAAACCAGAATGCCATTAGCGGATCAGCTTCGACCCAACACTGGGACGAGCAGGGAGAGGTGGAGGAGGAGGAGGAGGAGGAGGAGGTGGAGGAGGTGGAGGTGGAGGATTGCTTTTCAAACAGCCCGTCTCACTTAAGACAAGAGTGTATTATTAGCCGCCCGGTTATTCTCATAGCTACTTCTGCACACTGGACACAGAGTTGAGCTGCAGAAGGGAGAGAAGTTAAGCTGGCTTTAATTAAGGTGTCCGATTGCGTCCCTGAACAACACAGCTTTTGTGTCTCCATCCGAGTTTATAAAGACAGACACAGAGAGACATGAGGGGGGGAAAAAAAGCAAACGAAATGAATTTCATGAAATGTGTTTCGCTCACAAGTTTGCACGATGCGCTTCAGTTAAAAAGCTTGCATTTCCTTTAAAAAGAAAAAAACAAAAACAATAAAAAATAATAATAAACAGAAAGGCTATGCATTTCCTAAAAAGACGTCAGAATGCTGTGTTTCTTATTAAAATATTATCAGCTCATGTCCAGCAGTCGCAAAGTCGCTTATCTCTGTCAGTGTGTGTGTGTGTGTGTGTGTGTGTGTGTGTGTGTGTGTGTGTGTGTGTGTGTGTGTGTGTGTGTGTGTGTCATACAGCGGCTCTAGTTTGAGGGAAACACCCTTTAGATGATGAGCTATCTCTGTCACACAGGCAAAGTTCACACGCATTGCAAGTCCGTGTGCTCTCTTAATACCTGCACACACACACACACACGGTGTTTAGGAAATCATGATGTCCTGTGTGTGTGTGTGTGTGTGTGTGAGAGAGAGAGAGAGAGAGAGAGAGAGAGAGAGAGAGAGAGAGAGAGAGAGAGAGAGAGAGGAAATAACAGAATGTATAGATTTCGGGTGTAAATATTAATAAATATGAAAACTCGTCATACCGGGAGCCAAGCGCGCGCTGCTCTAGGTTACAGAGTGCTGTTTTCTGTTTCTGTTTCTAATTGTATTACAGTGAAAATCACTTTATAACAGTTTAGTGCTGAAGTGAGTTAATTAACTCGCCAAACACTCCATTTACTGTGGTGTCATTTACATCATTTACACTCACCGTTTCAACTCAAATTCCTGGGAATTAAAATCTTCATTTTTATTCTTCACTTACTTTTCAGTCGTCTATTTCGCAGCACTGGCGTTGTTGTTGTTGTGTGTGTGTGTGTTTTTTTTCTCTCTTTTTCTTTCCCAGACTAACACACCACTCTAAAAGTAGTCTTGCGTGTCCAGAGTTGTGTATTGTCTCTAAATGGATGAACACTTCATTTTAATTTATTACTTATACATTCTTCTGAGGTCAATTCTCCTGACCTCGGAGGGAAAGTCAAGCCAAGAAGAATTTCCACGCTTTTTTTACTGACCTCTCTCTCTCACTCTCTCTCTCTCTGTCTGTCTCTCTCTCTCTCTGTCTGTCTCTCTCTCTGTCTCTCTGCGCTGGCAACATGCACATGCACCATGTATTATAATGATTCTTTAGGATTAGTGTGGGTTTCTGATCAGAGCGGCTGAAACTGTTTCTGCCCTGAGCTGAAAGGAGGTCGAATCTGACCTGCGCTCTGTGCGTCACTGGTAATGAAGAGTACCGCTCTGTGGACGAAAAGTGAAATTGCTTCCTGAGCTGGAGAAGTTATCTGCCGTCCGGATCACCGCGAGACGTCTTACTAACGCAGGAGCAAAACTCAGGCTTTCAATGTTTCAGCGCCTGTAAACCGCTCCGTGGTTCTGAGAACGAAAGGTGGAAAGGTGTTGGTGATATCGGCTTCTTCACCGCAGGCGTGTAAATCAGCTTAGAGAGAGAGAGGGAGAGAAAAGTGGTCACTACACAGACTACCACCCGTGCAGGAGAACAAGGTGAAACTTCACTTCAGAAACTGTTCACAGTTAAAGCAGATCTACACAAAAAAAAGAAGAAAAGAACTAGAAACCCTCCTGGCACCGGAGACTCCGAGCGCTACAAGTTCAGCCCCGCTGTCACCGCGACAAGCAGGAGATCACCGCAATAAACAACAACAACAACAACAACAAGCAAACAAGACACCCTCATGCCAAACGCATACTTCAACCCAAACCCCTGTCATGTTCTTGTCATGTTCCAGCTCTGATAATGACACAATGTTCGCGCACAACGTGCTTTCGGAGAAAACGCGCAGAAACGCGCGACGCGAAACGTGTTAAAATGACGCGAACAACAGGTTAGAATGAAGTGAGAGGGGAAATTAAAAAAAAAAAAAAAAAAAAGTTTACCTCGATGTGAACCACGCGGGTCAAACCTCAGCCTCGTTGTCCCACGTCGTATCCCGATTCGGTACAAAACAAAACGTACAAAAATGAAAAAAAAAAAAAAATCAGTCTCGGCGAAAAAAAACAAAACAAAACAAAAACAAAACCAGCAACTAAAAGTGGAAAGCAGAGCGCAGCGGGAATACGAAGTTCAGACTGTCAACAAAAATGCTACGAGCTGCTACGAAATTGTCCCCGCTGGTGTGCAGAACAGAAAACAAGGACAGAAGAAGAAGGAGAAGAAGGAGAAGACGGCGGAGAGCTGCTGTCAATCTTGGCAATCAATGTGCGCGGCCATGTCGCAAGCATTCAAAGCATTTCCCGTCGTGCAACATCAGAAAGTGAGTGGCCAGGGGCATTGATGTGAGCAAGGCAAAAAGAGGCAGGGCTCCCCCTCCCAGACAAGAGAGAGAGAGAGAGAGAGAGAGAGAGAGAGAGAGAATAGGAGGCTTCAGCGGGGAGGGGTGAAGGAACAGCGATTGTGGCCTCTCCAAAAAAAAAAAAAAAAAAAGGAGAGAGAGAGAGAGAGAGAGAGAGAGAGAGAGCGCACATGATGCATTAACTAAATCAATGAATGCATGGTCAAGTCTAAGGATTAAAGGTTCCACAAGGGTGCTTTGTGGCTTGATATTGAAAATATGAAGTACCTTTGCAACGAGAGTGGAGACCGGAGACACTTCTGAGGGCTGGGACAACATGAAGAGCTCTTTAAAGAACCTTCTGCTTTTAGAATATAAAGCGAAGTTCTGCAGGTTTGCAGGAGACCTGAGAGCGTTACAGCAGGTCCTGAAAGTGAACTGATTTGAATAATGTGCTGATAGAAGCCAAAAGGATGCGCAGTTAGGAGGGATACTGTATCCTGCCCTAGTGTAAAGCCTCGTTAACTGCCTGGGTTAGAAGTCGGGAAAGCTTTCATTTATTTCATCTATTTACTCATTTTAGTTTTCGCTTGTTACAGTAAGTGCGCGTGCCGGGCTTCAGGAGTGTGACCTGCTATTTGCTCTTTTTTGTACAGAGGATTAACAGACTTGCCTCGAGTTGATCGAGGCTGTAGCCTTCTGCATTGATATATTGAATGATGGCTAACACACACACACACACACACACACACTCGAGCTAAGGTGAAAAAAAAAGGCCAGGTTTAAACTGAGATCATTTACAGGTTTGTCGACGGTTTAGAAAGCATCCACGCATCTCCATCATAAATCCGTGTCCATTTACTCATACAGTTTAATGCAGAAGAGACGCAGTGATTATTGCACCGGACAGGAATCTGTCCAAATTCCAACCCTCACTGTAATTATCTGATGAATTAAGTGCATGGCACTAATTATTGATTTAAAAAAAATTAAATAAAATAAATAAAAATCCCGACCCTGCAGCTGAAGCGGCTTTAAGCACTGTGAATGAAGTTCAGGTCAGAGGACAGAATGAGCCTGTGCACAAACACTTACTGTCGTTCTGAATATTACACTTTAACGCACGAGTTATATTAATTACAGATCCATACAGCAGATAATCGATTGCTGGCGTGACGCTGAAGCCGGTTTGGTTGTGAGAGTCGGCTGTCAGTATGAACACTTTCAGCACCATCACAGCGGCTCGGCGGAGTCAGAGGGTCGCTTTTACAGCGGCTTTATGCTGAAATGCTGAAGTTTAGGCTGCAGCTAAAGCAAATTTCACTCCATAAACAGGAGCATATATATATATATATATATATATATATATATATATATATATATATATATATATTATTTATTTTTTTTATTTTTTTTTTTATAGAATTATAATATTCGCCTGGTAAGAGATACAA
>JAKKZN010000011.1:1160557-1171479 GCA_033441825.1 Pangasius elongatus
ACACACCATAAACCCCACCATATATATATATATATATATATATATATATATATATATATATATATATATATATATTATTTATTTTTATTATTTTTTTTTTTAAAGAATTAAAATATTCGCCTGGTAAGAGCTTCAAATGCAGTGAAGTCTTCTTCAAGTCTTCTTTCTGCAATGCAAAGCCAAACCTGACTGAAATGTGTACCGGTATAAAAAGCCCAGATTGGAGTGTGAGGATAAATAAGGGTTTGTACCAGCCAGGTGAAATCAATAGCAGGCTGTCAGTCATTCGGATCATGAAAACCCCGTGGACTGTGCTGTCAGGTCCACTAGAAGGTGTGTCAGGTTTCAAAAAAAAAAAAAGAAAGAAAGAAATTGGTAAATAAATTTCTCAAATGAAGTCTAGATAGTAGCTTATAAATCATTTTTTTTAAACTAATGAAGCAAAATAAAATAATACTAAAATAATCCCCTCTAGAAGAAAAAGGCAATAGAGATAGAAAGTGGTACTTACAATTACAGGGACAGATGCAGAGGGAAATGATGTTTGTTAACAGAAGAGTCACACAGGGCTAAAGAGAGAGGCGAGAGAGAAAGAGGGAGAGAGAGAGAGAGAGAGAGAGAGAGAGAGAGAGAGAGAGAGGGAGGGAGAAAGAATGTGTGTGTGTGTGTGTGTGTGAGAGAGAGAGAGAGAGAGAGAGAGAGAGAGAGAGAGAGAGATGTCCTTTCACTACATCTCTTCATATCTACTCTCCGGCTCTTGTCTTTCATTTTCCCATTTTCACATTCCCTTTGTTCCTGAGAAGAAGAAAAAAGGGGGAAAAAATCATATACACGCGTCACATCTTCGTCCCGCAGCCTCCACGAGCGGAGAAAGAGAGAAAAGGAGGAGATTAATTATTCACACGGAGCGCTGACTTCAAGGCACAGGCGATTTTTTCTGCTAAAACTTTTCCTCCTCTGCTACAGAGACGCAGCACAAGTCACTCATTCACTCCCTGTCTGAAAACAATAAATAAAGTCAACAGTTTTTTTTTCTTTTTAAATTATTATTATTATTATTATTATTATTATTATTATTATTATTATTATTATTATTATTATTATTATTATTCAGAGCCTATTTCCGAATCATTAGGATAAGCTTCACCTCTTGGAGCTTCATGTCGCAAATCAAAGCTGATGTGTATGATGCTATGGGAAATAAACTCTTTCTCAGCTGAACTCATCTGAACATCAAGCTTCTTCTTAAAAGTCAGCTTTTTAAAGGAAACTCTGATATCTTTTGCACCAAGACTCCTGGTTATTTACATCACAGCAGTCTACACAGCTCTCCATACCACACCTGCTGATACACTAACTACTGTGGGAGTGTGGGAGTATAGCAGTATAGTAGTATAGTAGTATGGTAGTATTTTAGTATGGTAGTATAGTAGTATAGCAGTGTAGCAGTTTGGTAGCATAGTAGTATGGTAGTGTGGTAGTATAGTAGTATGGTAGTATAGTAGTATAGCAGTATAGTAGTGTGGTAGTATAGTAGTATAGTAGTATGGTAGTATAGTAGTATAGTAGTATGTTTCATATCATCATACCATCATATCATCATAACATCATATCATCATATCATAACATCATCATATCGTCATACCATCATAGGTAATATGCATTGCCTTAGTATTAGTACTTAATAATCACTGTGGCTGTTTAGCACAGCAATATACCGCATTTGTAATGTTGCTCTTTTTGTACTGTACATTTGATTATTAAAAATAATAATAATGAAAATAAAAATATATTATGGACCTGTTTATTTTATCCACAAGAGAAGTCCATAATTTTTTTATAATTGTCAGTAATCATTAGTGACATTGAGATTCGACCAAAAAACATCTTCAATGCGATTTAAAAGCGATTATAAACCTTTTCCCCTCCTGACTTCAGGTACCGAGACTAGACTCGATCTATGGGCCTCAAACGCCACCTAAGGGTCAATCCCGGAACTGCACGTGTGTTTCACCAGCAAGACAGATGTGTGTTCGTGTTTCTGTCAGTATTGGTGCTTTGTGTTAAATATCATACAATATATTCATTTATAAACACAAATATGTATTTAGTTTGCATTTAAAACGTCACTGTTTGACAGAAATCCTTCATTCGCCTATAATCATATAATTAAACATCCCTTTCTTAAAATGTGGAAACTTTATACTGTTGTTGTTGTTGTTGTTGTTGTTGTTGTTGTTGTTGTTGTTGTTGTTGTTATACCTCTGGGCAAACCCTTGGATGCTCTTTGTACAACTCTACAAAACAGGGTACAAAACAGTGTTTCTCTATCAGAACAGGTTGCAAGAAGAACATGGTTAGGAACCCAAGAACCATTAATCACCCAATAAAAGCTCTTTAAGAGTTCACTGAATTATTAAAGCTTCTCAGATCCTTAAAAATGAGAACCCTCAGGATTCTTCAGTTGTTCCTCTGGGGGAATGCATTCCAACATTGTACTGTAGAAACTTACAATACAGTGTTCCTTATCAGAAAGGGTTCCAAGTAGACCACTTTTTTGGAAGCTAAGGGCCCTTAATTATCCAAGGAACCCTCAAAGAACCCTTGAAGAACTACCAAGATAGATAAATGTTAACCACCAGACAGGTTCTAAGTAGTCAGGAGAAACTGATGCGCAATAATTTGGCATTTGTACCACACACTTACGTCCACTCTTATAAAAGGAGTTCCCTGAAGGTCTTTAAAGTGTTGATTGGATAAATAAGAGTCGTCTCTCTGCGGGTTGCAAGAAACCTCTTTCGATATTATCTGGAGAGTTTTCCAAACGTTCAACTTAGTGAAGTCCTTTAATACCTGTGACAATTTTACAATCAGTGCTTAAAGATCTTCGTAGAAGCCTACAGTACAGTGTTCCCCGTCACAATGTGGTCCAAGCAGACCAGCTTTAGGAAGCTAAGGACCCAATTATCCAAGGAACCCTCAAAGAACTGCTGAAGAACAGCCAAAAATAGCTGACAAGTTATGTTAAGAATGTTCTTTGGGGGAATGTTCTTTGGAGAACGTTAAAGCAGAGTGTGAACCTATCAAAAGGCTTGCAAAGTTGAACCACCTTAGGAAGTTATGGACGCTTAAAGAACTCTTTGAAGAACGAGTTTTGTTTTGTTTTTTTTCAAGGACCAAGACAAATAAATGTTAAATATGTAAATATATTTTATTGTTTAAAAATCAGGCATGTTAGCTAAGTCAAAGTTAAAATGCTGCTTTATCGTCTATTTACTAAACAGAAATACTTACAATATAATAACCTTCTGCTCAGTGATAATTGTAGCACATGTACCGAAGCCAACTGAACACAACTAGCTTCAGGCACAATCGAATAAATTCAGAAATGTCAAAAAGTAATTTGGGAATAGCCTTGAGCAGCTGAAATCCAAAGCAGCAGGGACCAGAAATAAGAGAGAGAGAGAGAGAGAGAGAGAGAGAGAGAGAGAGAGAGAGAGAGGGGTGAAAATAAATAATAAAAACATTATGAGGCAACTCTTACTCCATGTCTTGTTGAAAAACGTCGCTCATCCAAAATGCATGCGTATTAGTTTCTGTGTTATTTACCACGTCTTCATGGGAGGTTCTCTGCTCCGCTAAAGACGTGTGCTACCTTTTGAATAATATTAAAAAACAGGAGGTCATTACTGGTCTTTTAAGGCAGTAATTAAGGGGTTCTGTGGCACGGAGGCAGACGGTTTAAAGCCTACAGGCCTGGTCTGGAAGAATGTTCCCATCCAGCTCGTTAGAGAAGGAGGCAGCACGCATCTCATTAGCATATCGCGAAATGCTTTGATACGTCGTGAAATGCAAAAGCCGGCTCTATTAATATTTCAGAGGGGCCTGCATAAAAATCAACATTTTTGTTACATTAAATTAACACGTGTTCCTCTCGCGTTGTGCATGTTTAATTAGGGCGAGCTCTTGTGTCAGAAGGAATACGGAGAGCGCCGTGTGATTTGTTGTGATTACTCGGGAACAGTGAAGAACACTTCACGAATATATTTGTCTGCTACTCGCAAAAATGCCTTGTATGGACTTTGCTCAGGAAAAGCTCGATTGCACAGATGGTAGAGGGAACTGACATCGCGGCTGTGTGTGTGTGCAAGCAGCACAGAAAACACACACACACACACACACACACACACACACTGGCTTTATTCATGATACAATATTAGAACAATCAGAAGTCTTTGGTTCTCCTTTCAGGAGACTTCTTGAATGTTCACTGTAGTATATCAAAGCAGAGTGAAAGAGTGTTTCCGTATCAGAAGGTGGTGCAAGAAGAACCCATAATTATCCAATGAGCCCCTAAAGAACACTTGAGGAACCTTCTTTCTTTAAAAGATCCAAGACTAAATGTCAAACTCCTGACAGGTTCTAGGTATTAAGAAGAAAACAATGAGCAATATTTTGGAGTTCTTTAAGGGGTAATGGAGTGGTTCCCTCTCAGAAACCAAGCCAAGGATCCTTAATTATTCAAGAAACCCTTAAAGAACCCTTAAAGGACCACCAAGAGAGCTAAATGTTATGTTTATAACAGGTTCTAGGTGTTAAGAAGAAAATAATGAGCAATAATTTACTTGCCCAGTAATCACACGCTGTATACTCTTAGAAAAAAAGGGTTCTTCAAGGGTTCTTTCTGGGTTCGTTGGACAAAGAACCGTACAACTGGGAGTTTTTCTATTGAAAAGGGTTGGAAGTAGAACCATCCTGGATGCTGAGATCCATTAATTATCCAATGAACCCTTAAAGAACCCTTCAAGATCCGTTTTTCAAAGAGTGTAGCAAGTGCCAAGAAGCTAAATAATAAACATCTGACAGGTTCTACGTTCTGAAGTCATAGACTCTTAGGGAAAAAAAAGGTTCTTCAAGGGTTCACTGGATAGTTAGGACTTCCAGGCATCTAAAAAGGGTTCTACCTGGAATTGTTTTGCTGATTTAAGGGTTTCCCAGAGGCATGACTGAAGAACCATTAGGGTTATTTTAAGAAGAAACCTTAACACAGAGTTAGTACATACGCTCTTAGAAAAAAGGTTCATTAAAAGATTTATTAGACAATTATAAGAATTCTTAGCTTCTTAAAAGTTTGAATTCCTAAGGGTTCTTCGGCTGTCCTTCTGGAGAAACCCTTACATGTTCTTTATAGAAACCTGCAAGTTCTACAAAGAGAAGTTTCAATATCAAAAATGGTTGCAGCACAGAACCCCTTTAGGAAGCTAATCACCGAGGAACTACCAGAAGGAAAATAACCAGCACTAATTTGGAGTTTGTAATATGCAGGCTTGCCCAGTTAATACACACACTTGGAATAAAAGAGAAAAAAATAAGTTTTAATTGGATAATTTAGGGTTCTTAGCTTCTTAAAACAGCTTTCAGAAATGTAAAACACTTAAATATCAAAAAGTAAACCTCTTTTTAGAAAGCTATGAGGTGTTATTTATCCACAAAACCATTAAAGGTTCAAAAATAATCCTGAAATAAGTCTATAATCAAAAGAATGAATTTTTTTCAGTAGCTATATCACAATTTCAGAGATGATGAGTTTAACTCAGAACTCTAGCACTTTCAGGAAGCGTGAGTATTTTAGCATTTTAGCATTTTAGCATTTTGAGAAAAAATGCTAGAATACTTTTTAAATGAACTTGAGAAGAGAATCGCTCTTATCGGCGATGATGTGGAAACTTCTGAACGCCTGAAGGTGACATCTTCGCCAACTTTTTTTCTATGCTAGTACAGCGTTAGCATTAACAGAATAACCACTTATTCACAGTTTTTATTTCTTTCACACAATAATATTCACTTTTATTCAATCCTGCTTTCTTAATCAATCCTGCTTTCCTTAATTGAAAAGAATGCATATAGAGCTTTCGCTCCAGGAGCTACAAGGCACATTCGACACTGGCAGTTGAATAAAGCTACCTTGAAACTCGACACATAAGAAAGGATGGATTTATATTGCTAGACAGGAAAAGAATGCACTCATTGTGCATGAGAAAGCCATTTTTATGACTTTTATTTTATTACTGTCGCTTTTGTCGGAGTCATTTTTTTCCCTCAATCACCTCGACGTGTAAGCCTTGGTACGGTTTTTCCAGCGAGGCAGCCGTGAGCTCTCGATTCTTTTCAGCATTTCTAACATTGCTAAGTGCGCTCATAAAAAGGGGAGAAAATGACAAACTGCAAGCTATTATGTGGCAGGAAGAAGAAAAAAAAAAAAACAGGACGAGAATGTCAGTGGTTGGAAAAAAGCAATTCATTAAGAGATTTTGTGTAGTGAGACTTTAGAAACATTTTAATTATAGAGAACTGCTTGGGAGGGACACGTGTGGAACATGTTTTATTATTATTATTATTTTTTTTAATGAAATAATAAAAGTGAGAAGTGGCATGTTGTGTGAAGTTGAATGGCCCAGAACATTATCATGAATCTGGTTCGGGTACGAACTGTTAAGAGGTTTGCTGAAGAGTTGGAGTAATATGAGTTGGAGTGATATGAGTTTGGAGTGATATGAGTTGGAGTGATATGAATTTGGAGTGATATGAGTTGGAGTGATATGAGCTTGGAGTAAAATGAGCTTGGAGTAATATGAGTTTGGAGTAATATGAGCTGGAGTAATATGAGCTTGGAGTGATATGAGTTTGGAGTAATATGAGCTTGGAGTAATATGAATTTGGAGTAATATGAGTTTGGAGTAATATGAGTTGGAGTGATATGAGCTTGGAGTAATATGAGTTTGGAGTAATATGAGCTTGGAGTAATATGAGCTTGGAGTAATATGAGTTGGAGTGATATGAGTTTGGAGTGATATGAGTTTGGAGTAATATGAGTTTGGAGTAATATGAGCTTGGAGTGATATGAGCTTGGAGTGATATGAGTTTGGAGTAATATGAGCTTGGAGTAAAATGAGCTTGGAGTAATATGAATTTGGAGTAATATGAGTTTGGAGTAATATGAGTTGGAGTGATATGAGCTTGGAGTANGAGTAATATGAGTTTGGAGTAATATGAGTTGGAGTAATATGAGTTTGGAGTAATATGAGTTTGGAGTAATATGAGTTTGGAGTGATATGAGCTTGGAGTAATGAGTTTGGAGTAATATGAATTTGGAGTAATATGAGCTTGGAGTGATATGAGTTTGGAGTGATATGAGTTTGGAGTGATATGAGTTGGAGTAATATGAGTTTGGAGTAATATGAGTTGGAGTGATATGAGTTTGGAGTGATATGAGTTTGGAGTGATATGAGCTTGGAGTAATATGAGCTTGGAGTGATATGAGTTGGAGTAATATGAGTTTGGAGTGATATGAGTTTGGAGTGATATGAGCTTGGAGTAATATGAGTTGGAGTAATATGAGTTTGGAGTAATATGAGCTTGGAGTGATATGAGTTTGGAGTGATATGAGTTTGGAGTGATATGAGTTTGGAGTAATATGAGCTTGGAGTGATATGAGTTGGAGTGATATGAGTTTGGAGTAATATGAGCTTGGAGTAATATGAGTTTGGAGTAATATGAGTTTGGAGTGATATGAGTTTGGAGTGATATGAGTTTGGAGTAATATGAGTTTGGAGTGATATGAGTTTGGAGTGATATGAGTTTGGAGTGATATGAGTTTGGAGTAATATGAGCTTGGAGTAATATGAGTTGGAGTAATATGAGTTTGGAGTAATATGAGCTTTTCCCTGCTGAAACATTCACCTGATGACGTTTGGACTTGAAGATTGTAACTCTCTTTCTCTTTTGTTTAATATTTCTCTTTTTTTGGAAATTGTGATCTCTCTCTCTCTCTCTCTCTCTCATTTTCTTTAAAAGAGCAAAGCAGTTGACACTAATGGCATTTTTCAAGATCGTTCGCATTACAGAGAGTTGAATATGTGCTCGTATACGTAATAATCCACAGATTCACTGTAAATCTACTGTACTGAGATTATTCGAAATACAATACATCAGTTATTTCCGATCCTCTAATCTGATTGGACGAGCGGCGTTCTGGCAGCGCTTATATTCAGTACAACCACTGGGACGTTTCTCTGTGCTACACCGTGTGCCATTACTACAGTAGCGTTAACGGGATCATCAGTGGAAATGGCAAATGATCCATTTTTTCATGAATATAAATTCTTCTGACTTAAAATGTGAAAGTTCGTCAGATGAAGAGGAAAAGGACGAAGGGACGTCAGTTCCACCTTTAACAGGAACGTACAAGTCATTGTGAGCTAGCTATTCAGCTAAAATAAAAAAATATTTGACTATACTGTGTCCAAAAAGAAATATCGTACTCGCAATCGTGCCGTCGCACTGAGTATTGTGCAGATATCGGGTATAAACGCACTCTAGCTTGTGCGATATTGTTTTGATTAAATTCGAAGCAAATCATCAGCTAGTTAGCCGCATTTTGTGTGTTTGTGAATTCTGTGCTAAATAAAAACTCAACACTGTTACTCATTTAAAAGCAAAATGCAGCAAAGAATCCTTGAGAAACTCAAACTGTTGTCTCAGATCTTTCTGCTATGTTTAAGGTTTTCTTGGATTCAATGTTTAAAACGTTTCTTTTTTAAGAGTCACAATGTAAAAATAATTATTTTGGCATGAGTTGAGTTCGGTGGTCTTGCAACACCGAATGTGACATGCTGACATTATCAGCTGCCAATTTAGCTCCACCGTGACCAAAGATGGCCGACAGTGTGAGAGACTTCTGATTAAAATCTCAGAGTGTGAGCGCTGCTACGACGCTCGTCTGAAATCCACCAACAGGAGGACGACAAACTTGCAGGACAGCGACCAATACGGTAACGAAACCTGCTAATGGGCGGATAACTCAAGTTCGAGGGGGCAGTTGTGGCCTAATGGTCCGAGAGTCGGACTTGTAACCTGAAGGTGAACCTGAAGGTGGTGGGTTTGAGTCTCGGGTCCGGCAGGGATTGTAGGTGNTGAGCAAGGCACCGATCCCCCAACTGCTCCCCGGGCGCCGCAGCTAAAAATGGCTGCCCACTGCTCCGGGTGTGTGTGTTCACGGGTGTGTGTGCACTTCGATGGGCTAAATGCAGAGCACAAATTCCGAGTATGGGTCACCACACTTGGCCACAAAGTCACTTCACTTCACTTCATTATTGATAAATCTAATGCAGAGAGAAATCTAGGCTAGTTAGTTAGCAGACACTGGTCAGCGTGTTGTTGTTTAGGTTACAAGTGTGAAAGCACTGAACCTTCTTTTTATGCTTAGGAGCATACGTTCCATCAACTGGGTGAAAAAACACAACAGGCAAACAGCATGTCCACATACGCATCCATTAAACTGCTCTCGTTATAATTAACCTGATCTCCATTTCTCACACCTGTAGTGTATATGTGAAAACCACAGACAAAAGTTTCTTCATGGTTCCAGATGTTGGGAAAAGAACAGCAAGCCTGTTGAGGTGCAATCTACTTTATAATACAATTTTTCATAGGGAGGAACATGGTTGTATTCCTTGAGTGTATGCTGACGTATGGAAACTACAAAACCTTCAGGAAAAGTGTAAGTAATCAGATTTATTAAAACTGTATTTCTCCAGTATTGGAAAGTTGGAATAAAAAAAGTCAGATAAAGGACATCTTTGGTAAGATGTTATGTCCATTCTCACCCTAACAACTTTCGCTCGAGTGTAATGACTGTGCTTTTGCGTTTCTGCTATATATTTGCACATTTTATACATTTACTGACAGTTTTACAACAGCCATTAGACATCCACCGTTGGAGAGTTTGGAGGAAGCAGGTTTGCTGTTCTTGTCTCACGGCAGGAGAATGTATTACCTCCCATTTGTGGATAAAGATCAGGATGAAAAATGCCTGTCACTGAGCAGGAAAAGCAGGATTAAATATTGGCTGATATTTAGAGCTCTGACATGGGCATCAGACTAAAAACGGAAATCACCACATCCATAATACACATTACATTTAAAATACATCAATGATTGTTTGGATCAAATGTATAAATGGAGGGGCAGCAGGCATTAAAAATAAGATCATTTCCTAAAGGTCATATCCATGTTAAAAACAAAGGAGCAACTTCTCTCATCCTGCCAACTTCTCCTTGAACTGCAGCTCATTAATTCTATGAAAGTGGCAGTAAAACGGAGAAGGTGCATGCTCAGACATGCAGCACAATTAAATAGGACGCACAGTGATGCGCCTGTTATGCGTTCAGCCAGCCATTAGAAAGAAGAGCAGCGTTTCCTGTTGCCTGCTCACGCTGTGACCTGTGAAATTAGACACTGGCTAATAAACTAATGAACTGAAGACACATAATGGCAGGAGATGCACACCACAGGAACACCTAAAGATCTGCCATGCCCAGCAGGAGCTTGTTTAAACTTCACTTAAATGAAAAGAGACGAAGAGAAATAGGAATTTGCATTTTTGACCAGGAGTGCAGTTTGAAGTGAGCTGCTTCAGCGCTTCAGATACAAGTACGTTCTAACAGCGAGAACGGGCTGTTCATTTAGTTTGTCGTGTTTTGTGTGGGTTTTAAGTGGTGAGGCAGGAAGGACAGCCAAGCACTGAGGGTCGTTACAGTTAGTTCTCTTTAATAAGAGTGGAAAGTGTTTGTACCTTTCTGCGTTTCAGTCTGCCCCAGTCACGGCCGAGGATCCAGGCCACTAGTGACTTGCACATGGAGAAGTAGTTTCCCACTGTATGAATCCCTGTATGGAGAGGTGGAAAATATATTAACAAGCATGACTGAGCAAGTCTTACATGATTGACCACGAACAAGCATCTAGATCTGATCACGTGTTCAGTTTAAAATGTTCAATACATGGTTCATGTTCAGCCATTTCCCACCCAACCCTGAAATTACACATTTTCCTTTTTCATTGTTTGGATGGTTGAGCTGCTTTTA
>JAKKZN010000011.1:1285825-1303046 GCA_033441825.1 Pangasius elongatus
TTTTATTTATTATTATTATTATTATTTTGTTGTTGTTGTTGTTTGCTTGCTTAATTGTTGTTGTTGTGTCTTTCGCTGCCTTCTTGGCCAGGTCACTGTTTGTAAAAGAGATTTTATCTTGTTGAGTTTTATCCTGGTTAAATAAAGGTTACTACTACTACCTTTGTGCCGTGATGACATCACGGCGTGACACCGTTATCGCTAGGGCAGATTTGTGACGAGAGTTTTCAACGATCTCAAACGGTCAGGGTTTGGAAGCCGATCTGTTTGAACAGATGAAGAGGTGAGAGAGAGAGAGAGAGAGAGAGAGAGAGAGAGAGAGAGAGACACTGATCACTAAAGCTCTGCTGCATCGCTCTGTTTAGCTAGAGATACGTTTCTTTTCGCTGCGTTCGCCTCGAGGCAGATTTACGCTTGCTGTTATCTACTCATACGCGCGACGGTTGCAGCGCATATCCTGTGGCTTTGTGGCGCGTCGCTTGGCCACATCCTCAAAAATCAACACGGCCATCGTAAACGGTGGAGGCAGCGTAGCACCACGTGACACTGTGTCCACAGCTGAGTACACAAACTAACGTCGTTTCTCAAATCACATGCTCATGTAGCATAACACTACTAACATTGACCGGGTGTTTTTTATATATATATATATATAGTTAGCGTTTGAATTTTAAAAACCCTTTTAAACCTCCTGAAAAGTCTGCTCTAAGTACCATTGTTCTGAATTTTCTAGATTAATAAATATTTTTGAAGGTACGGTGAAGGTTTTTGATTTGAGGCGCAGATCATGACAACAATCACGACGACAGCAGAAAGTTTTAAAGAAAAGCTTTAAATCACAAAACATTCCAGTTCAGTTGGGAAACCAGGTGGAGTATGAATTCAGTGTTAGGTGCAAATTCGAGCTACAGAGTCGGGACGTTTTCTGCTACTTCTGCTAAATCCTCTTCAACTCTGATCCGCATCTGAAATGATACATAAATATTATCTGAGCTCAAGACAAGAAGCTACAGACGCACAAAAACGAATAGAAAGTATTTACTCAGCTATCAATGTGTCTTTAATTCTGTCGTTAATTTTACAAACCCCAAACTCACTTCACAAAAAATAATTTCCAAATAAAACATTGTTTTTATTGATTTCTGGTCTAAATTCTTCTTATTATTTTTTTTTTGTTCTGTTTGTGTTTCTGTATTTTTAAGGACACTGGACTGCATTATGACCGCTATCTCAGGGAAGTTATCGATTTCCTCGAAAAAGACCAGCATTTTAGAGAAAAGCTGCACAACACGGACATGGAGGATATAAAGGTATAATTAGCTTATTCTGTATAATTATTTTATGATGATGTCTTTATTATGAAGTTGTAATTCCGATCCGTTTCACGCTTCCAGCAAGGGAAACTGGCTAAAGAGCTGGACTTTGTGAGCCACCACGTCAGAACTAAGCTCGACGAGTTAAAAAGGCAAGAAGTGAGCCGGCTGAGGACGCTGATCAAAGCCAAGCAGGACATCGAAGGAGGGAACGGTACGCAAACTGACGCAGTTATAATACGGTATAATTGGCGATGAGAAATCCTCCACCGCTTTGGGGAAAAAAAAAAAAAAAAAGCTGCATTCGATAAAAGGTCCTTTGCGACCTAAAACTAAAAAGACGAATTCCTATTCAGAAACTCCGGAAGGTCTTCTCAACCCCCGAGTTCAGCAAGCGAAATCAAAAACAAAATGGCCGCTCACAGCATCAGCAGTAAACACAGCAGCTCTTCTTACTTTCATATAAGTTGTGTGTGTACATAGTGTCTTTAGACCAATCATCATACAGACATATTCACTTGTTAAATCTACTTTAGGGGAGGTGAATATTCACGACTCATCACGGTTAGCTTGCTAGCTTGTTGCTGATAAACGATAAGAATGGAAGCATGCGTGGGATTTTTCCACTCTGTAGCGCGAAAGCAATGACATCATTCCGAGATCAGTCGAATGCAGCAAAAGACACCTGTTAAAACTCTCCATATTTAGCTAGCTAGCTAGCTAGTAGGCGGGGTGAGGCGTGATGTTTCTCAAACGCTATTGGCTGTTGTGTAAATCAGTCAAGCGTTTCATCACACCGTCACTCTGACTTCCTTTCTCGAAATGAAATACACCAGCATACGGAATGCAGTCACGACTCTCGAACGCCATTTCGCGTGGAACTGATTCGAATATTCGTTGTTGCAGGCGTGGCCGTGGACCATCAGGCTTTACTGAAGCAGTTTGAGTATCTGAACCACATGAACCCTCACACGTTTGAGGTGGAAGATCTGGACAGACTCATCAAATCAGTAAGTTAATCTATTTGTGCTGATTTAACTCTCCTGATGTAACGTTCGAGCCTGAACACTCGAGTCGGTGCTCAGGATCCATTCTGGGATCGATTGAGGAGGTCTGGGGTGCTCAAGGTGTTCAGTGGGGTTGAGGTCAGGGCTCTGTGCAGGACGCTCGAGTTCTTCACACACCATGTCTTCACGGAGCTCGCTTTGTGCACAGGGGCCTCTTAGTTCCAGTGAAGGGAAACCGTAACGCTACAGCATACAGAGACGTTCTATACAATAGTGCGCTTCAGACATTGTAGAAAGAGTTTAGGGAAGAACCACACATGGGTGTGAAGGTCAGGGGTGCACATACTTTTGGCCGTATGGTGTATTTACCAACCAGCAGTGTGAGGAATGCATGCAAGTAAGCAGGACACAGACCACCTCTGTTTCGTTTAGTTTTTTTTTTCCNAAAAATTTGTCCAGGCGACGAAGGATTTGGAGAATTACGACAAAGAACGTCACGAGGAGTTCAAGAGGTACGAGATGATGAAAGAGCACGAGCGTCGCGAGCACCTGAAGACCCTCGACGAGGAGGGCAGGAGGAAAGAAGAGGAGCATTATGAAGAGATGAAGAAGAAGCACGCCGATCACCCGAAAATCAATCATCCTGTACGTATGTCCGGTTTCTTTACGCTTCCTCCGAGACGTTCGAGACGTTTCCTGTTAACGCTGAGCGCGTCCTGGTTTTTTTAGGGCAGTCAGACTCAGCTGAAGGAGGTGTGGGAGGAGGCGGACGGGCTCGACCCTGACGATTTTGACCCCAAAACCTTCTTCAACCTGCATGGTAACGTTTTGGTTTTTCTCCGAACCTTTCCAAGCAGCTTAACATTTCAATTTTAATTTTAATTAGTAATAAAATCTCGATTTGTGGTGCTCATGTACTCCAGATACAAACGGAGACGGCTTCTTCGACGAGCAGGAATTAGAGGCACTGTTTACTAAAGAGGTACACGTCTTGAGATTTTCTGTCATATAAAACCATGAAAGAAAGAAAAAAAAAAAAGCGATTGTGGTTCTAATCTATAAAAAACAAACTTGCGCTCACAGCTGGAGAAGATCTACGATCCTGCTAACGAGGAGGACGACATGGTGGAGATGGAGGAGGAGAGGTTACGGATGAGAGAACACGTCATGAACGAGGTGTGTTCAGAACGGTCCAGGAACTCTATCGGTATCTATGAATATGCAAATTAGGAAACTCCCCCCGCCCCTTAATTTACTAATATTAAAATGTTTTGCTAGTCAGCGAGCTAACTCCTCGTGGTCACAGAAGTCATCTCAAACCAGTCACAATGTTACCATGACAACCACCACTTCTCTTCTTCAATAACATTAGCACAAGTTCTGGAGCTAAAAGTTTCTGTCATCATCATCATCATCATCCTCTAATCTTCTCCGTGATTGGTCCAAGGCTGTGATGTTTATCACAGACATAGCTCCGCCCACAAATCAGTATTACACACTTTTTTTGTTTGTTCTTCTTCTGAAACAGGTCGACACCAACAAGGACCGCCTGGTATCTTTAGACGAGTTCCTGATTGCTACGAAGAAAAAAGAATTCCTGGAGCCGGACAGCTGGGAGGTGAGGGAGATGTTTCTGCAGAATGGTTAGGATGATGTTCTTGAGTCGTAGCTAAGCTAAGCTAATTCCTCTACCGTGCGCGATTTATAGACCCTGGAGCAGAACCAGGCTTACACCGAGGAGGAGATGCGCGAGTTTGAGGAACATCTGGTCAGGCAGGAGCAGGATCTGATCCAGAAAACGGCCGAGTTGCAGAAGCAGCGAGATGAGCTGGAGAGACAGCAGGAGCAGCTCAACGCACAGAAAGTAGAACTCCAGCAAGTACGGAAATCAAACTTCTTAAAGCATCATTTCATCAGGCTTTTTACTCCAGTGCGTCTCCGCGTAGCCGGGCTGGTGTGAATTAATATGCAAATTAGCTCATTCATTTTAAACACTGATTTGAAGTGTTTCTCCTTTTTAAGCAGTTTCATAAAGAACATGGCTGCCACATCCACAGCTGTGATTTATTTNATTTTTTGTGCCTATTTTTAACGGCACGAACTTCACAGCGTTCTCAGAACATGCGACTGGGAAGAGTTTTGGACAGACGGATGCTTTTTTTTTTTTTTGGAAATTTTTGAAATCAATCCTTGGTGAATTTACACTTTTTCTGTTTACATGGATCTCTGGATATAAACCTCCTAATCAAGGCGTATGACGTGACCATGTGTAAACTGGGAGTTGGTACATGTTGGAAACGATCGAGTTAGACGTTCTTATAAAATATAGAACTATATGAAGGCGTTGTTATTGAGCTCTGCGTGTGTGTGTGTGTGTGTGTGTGTGTGTGTGTGTGTGGTTTTTCTTCGCAGGCTGTAGAGCACATGGAGCGTTTAAAGAACCAGAAGCCTCCACCTGAAGTTCACGGTGAGTCACATTTTTTAAAACATCAGATAACATGAGATAAATATATATTTCTACAGTGTTGATTTCAGCTCACGCATGCACAGTGTTTAACCCACGTGAACAGAACCCCGGTGTGTTCTCCGCCTCGGTGCGGTTCTTTAGGCAGGTGAGAACACGGCCATCAGGTCCGAGAAGCGGCCTCGGGCCTTTTCCAAAGAGAAAACGATTTGACTCTGAATCAACTCCGAATCGACTCTGTATCGACTTGATGGCAGGAAGTGAATCAAACCTGCGTTTTTTTGCTGCAGCATTTATTTATTTCTTTATTTATATGGATTTTTTTTTTTTGGGTCCAAGCTGTAGTGCTGCAGAAATCATGTGTCCTGGAAATGTGAGGAAAATATCTGTTGAATGTGACAAAATGTTTAGATAATGATATATAATTTATAAATGATTTATATATATAATTTAAATCACTTCTTCAGCGCTGGCTCTGTGTTCTCTCTGCTTTACTTTTCTCCCCGTTCCTGTGTTCATGTGCAGCGTCAATCAATCAAATAAATAATTAAAAAAAAAAAAAATCTATTTCACGGATTCAGACTCGGCACATGGCCAGGTCTACCAGCTGTAGGGATTAGTGTTAGATTTATTTGAGAATAATTTTTTTTGTTGTTGTTTATTGTTAAATTTTCCCAATAGCGCGTCAAATCATTGCAGAAATACGCACTGCCATTACACACTTTTACTAAAGCCTTATTTTTGTAGGACCAAACTAATTAGTAAATAAATAAGTAAATATTGAATTTATTGTGAACAAAATCATGATGGTCCTTGAACTGGAAAGTAGAGACACCAGAAGTAAAAAATAAATAAATAAATAAAATAAAAAGAATTCTGACTGCTGTAGTTCACACATCTCAGGCTTACGAGACACCAGCGTGTCACGATTTGCTGATTTTTATTACAGTTGAAGGGAACGAAGTGGCAGAATCCCCTAAAGACGAGCACCAGCCTCCTCCTGAGCACCAGCCGCTTCCTCCGGGACACCAGGACGCTCCTGCAGCTCAGCAGGATCTGAGCCACGGCCAGCCTCTGCCTCAGGATTCCCACCCCAACGTCGTCCAGGATGTCGGACAGGTACCATAGACGAGACGCGGAGATCAGGAGCTGGACTGTGCAGACACACACACACACACACACCACTTCTCCAGCGTCTGGAGGCGATGCATAAGGACCACTCACCTCCACGTGTATCCTCCCCTTTCTGCTGCTCTCACCAGAAGTTAATTCAAATCACAACTCATTTTATTTTATCCTTCTTCTCATGCTGGTTCGACTCGTCGTCAAAGCCGTTTTGCACATTTTTTAATATTACGGAAAGGGCACGATGAATAGAGGCTGATTTAATTCGTTTTTTTTTTTTTGTTTTAATTCATTCACCCCCCCCCTACAATTCGGTGTACTCCTGCAGTATAACGTTTACAACTAGATTAAAAAAATATATATAAATTTCATACAAACAAGGTCTGGATATTTCAATAAAGAATGCAGGTGATTATGATGCATTACGATGCAGAAATCTTCAGCTTGTGTCAGACTCAATTTAGACTTTAATTAAAGGCTTTCAGTCCTGAATAAAATAAAAATAATTCCCAGCAATCACAGGTCACAGGCTGAAAATGGCCAACACATGCATAAGGCATTCTGTATTATTAATTATTATTTAAATTCCAGTTCTTGTTTACTCTGTTGCTGTGTTAATGTGCCCATTTTAAGGTGCGGCAGAGTTTCTGCACAGAATTAAAAAAAAAAAAATGAATGAATGAATGTCTCATCTCATAGAATTTTGTGTGCTATTCTTATTAAAGAGGCATCCTGGCATCGTACTGTCATCATTTATTAAAACTCTGTGTGTGAGTGTGTATGTGTGTGAGTGTGAGAGAGAGAGAGAGAGAGAGAGAGAGAGAGAGAGAGAGAGAGAGAGAGAGAGAGAGAGAGAGAGAGAGAGAGAGAGAATTAGGGCTGCACACTATTGAAGAAAAATGCGATAACTTATAGAAATATCGTACCGCATATTGCATTAAGTGTGTAAAAATATATATTTAAAAACTGAAAGACAACCAATATACGTCATGTTCTATTAGAAAAGAAAGCATTCTCTGCTATCTGTATCGCTCTAAAACTTTACCTTTTCATAACTTTTTGAAGTATTAAAATCAGTTATCGCCAGCCCTTGCGATATTTCAATAATTTTGATATATTGTGCAGCCCTAATTTTAATGACTCGGGATGAATCGATGCTGTTTACCCGGAGTGGCTCCGAGTACCGAGTACCGAAACAGGAGCATTTTATTGATCTCCATAGGTCAGTTTTTTTTTTTTTTTTGCCGTGTGAATTCCTCATGCTGAGTTTAAAGTTTAAGACGTTACGGGGTTTAAGCAGCGTCACGGCTCCTTCACTTGGTATCAGATTTATTTGGACCAAAAAAAACAAAACAAAAAACAAACACACCACTGAGCAAAGTACTGATCCTAACGATGCCTCCATAAAACCCACAGTCCTTCTCGTGTGTAAACGTTCATCAGTCCAGTCAAGTGCGTATTTATTTTTCCTCCATAAGATCGTTACCGTGCGATGAACCACAATCACCACAGCTCTACCGAAAGACCTTTAATTCTACGAAGCACTCATCATGTGATCGTTAATACGGTGCAGATTAAAGGAGGTGACCCAAAAAAAAAAACAAACATTACAATACAGTACAGATCATACTTCACATTTTTTTGGCTAGGTTTGTGTGTACTATATATATATAGATTATATAATATCGTCATCGATCCTGGTCCAAGTTTAAACTGAAAACAATTTAATAAAAAAAAAAAAAAAAAAAGGCACAACCGTTCCTGCTTTACAGAGTTAAGGCTATCGACAGCGTGTGATTGGTTGAGAGAAAGCTTTACAACATTACAGTACAGCATTAGTTAGGAGTGGTATGGCTTCGTTATCAAGACCATCATATCTCGTGTGTGTGTGTGTGTGTGTGTGTGTCCAAACACCTGGCTACATGGACTGATGGAGCTGGAGTGGAGTCTGGTGAGTGGGTTATGGGGAGGAGAGTGTTAGGGTTAGCTAGTCTGTGCTGCAGCCATCATGCTCATCCCTCGGCTCGGTTTGTACGGTCCGCCTCGTCCTGCAACACACACACACACACACACACACACACAATTCCAACGTGATCACATGGTCCGAGTTTTTTCATCTTTCAAATCAAATCAAATCATACATGTTGAGAATCATTAATGAGTCGCATGCACAAGTCTTTGAATTTGAAAACAGGACTCACCTGGTCAAGCAACTAACACGGCTCATTTTAGCAAACAGACGAGGTTTAAAATCCGAGCTACAGATCCTACTCGAGTGGAAGAGAAATCCAAACGCGAGCTATAGAGCGGGGGGTGTCGAACTCGCTTTAGGTAACGTCGAGTAAAGTAAACGTTTAGTGACCAATAGCACGTTAGTGACTTCTTGTGAATGTTGGGATTTTTGTGTGTCATGAATAATCCTGGAATTCTTCTTCGGAAAGAAGTCACATTTTTAGCCTGTTAATGAATCAGCACTTTGTCTCTAGTTGAGTTTATTGCTCTATTTAGCTCTTTAAAAAAAATAAATAAATAATTACGGTCCACAGACGATTATAATTTAGAACACGGCTGGACCGGATTCTACCTTTTATCGGACACCACTGTGGTCAATTTCAGAGTATTTCCAGTAGCCAGATGGAAAAAGTGATGTGATACTGTTGTATTTACGAAAAGAAAAAATAATACCAACAGTTTAGTGTTTACTCCAGAACCAAAATCAGAACCACTCGCTTTAACATTCCTGTTTTTTCCCCCCTCTGTGCAGCAGGACGATAAACACGGTGCAAAAAAGACAGGAAAGCTGAAAGCTGAGGAAATCTCGGGACGGCTAAAGCCAGACAAATCAATTGCAATCCTCTTAAATAAAGAAATAATAAAAAAAAATAAAATAAATAAAAGTTTTATTGCAAAAGCCAGCACGATCGATCATCCCGTTTCAGGCAGGTGTAAAGATTCTGGAGCACCAAAAAGCCAGGGGGGGAAAAAAAGAAAAAAAAAAAAAAAAAGAAAGAAAGAAAAAAAAAAAAGCAGCAGACAAAGCAGGTAATGCAACACGTCTTTATTGAAACATTCTCTCAAGGAGCAACATGAGCATACAAAGGCCAGGGCTGCGGGAATTTCTTCTAAATGAAACGTGGAAGAGACGGAGGAGGACAACGATGGTGGAGATTATTTCAAAACCCAAGGGAGGAGGAGGAGGAGAGAAGGAAAAAAAAAACAAAAAAAAACAAAGGAAAAAAAAACCCTCATGTATTGGATTAACAGTGGCGGTTCATTTTTTTTGCATTTTATTTTATACAAAAAATAAATTAATGAAAATCTTTAAAGTTTTACATGAATATCTATTTGCTTTTTTTTTTTTTTTTTTTTTAACACAACCTCGCTGAAAAATCACAACACTGACAGTTTCAGCTCCGCACGTGTCTCCGTAAAATATCAAGGGTCACTTGATAAGCCAAAATAGAAACATACCACTGATGTCAAAGAAAGAGAGAGAGAGAGGGGGGGAAAGGTTTATTTAAAAAAAAAAAAAAAAAAAAAAAAAAAAAAGGGGGCAAAGGTTAACCCATTCTCAGTAAATGAATGTTCGAGGTGGCCAAAGACGACTACGTCTTCTCAAAGCGTTTTAGGATCGCATCGCTTGAGCATTACCTCGAGAGCTCCCTCGAGCTCCCTGGGCAGCTCCTCTCTTGAAGCTCTGCTGATATCCTTCCTGTTGGGAGAAAGAGGAAGTCGGGAAAAAAAAGAAATAAGAGTCAAGGAAAACTCAAGTCAAGGGTCTACACGAGTCAATGATCAGATTCCTTTAATATATTGACACTTGGGTTAATTCATTTTAAATAGTTCAAAGTTTAATATCCGAATACTTTTTTCTTTTTTTTTTAAATAATTGAAGCTCCACTGATTTAATTTTACAGGCAGCTAAAGTCACTCAGGTCACTAATGTAAATATCGATTCACATGATTGCAAAAAGAAGAATTAGATGAAGTGTACATTCGGTAAATAAGCTGATTATTGTACAAAAACATGTGATCTGGTAATGGGTCGATCTCGAGAGAGAGAGAGAGAGAGAGAGAGAGAGAGAGAGAGAGAGAGAGAGAGAGAGAGAGAGAGAGAGAGAGAGAGAGAGCGAGCAGTGTGATGCTCGTGATCATTTAACGAAGATCTCTGTACTAAGATGCTTTTGAGAAACTCCGCCCTGTATATATAATTTGTGCTAATCAGTGAGAATCAGTGCTTCCTATTAGAAAAATTCAACAACTGCAACACAACCCAAGTGTTTGGAAGGCCATCAGTCTGATGGTGTGCGGTGAGAACGAGTGCGTACCCGTTGGTAGGTGCTGCTCGAGTAATCCCGTGGAGTGCTGAACTGGGTCTGTCCATAACCAGTGTTGGGAGTGTTGGGAAAAGGAGCGCGGTAGCTGTCGTATCCACCTAAAAAAAAAAACAACAGACCGAACCGTCAGTCGCAAACCTCATTTAATGGAATAAGTCGATAAATTAATAAAGCGCGTTTCCATTAAGCCACGCCCACAAAACTCCATAAAAAGGCGACGCTCAGAGTGACGGGAATGAAAACGTTCCAGTAATACGGCTCAGCCAGTGCAGGATTTCAACTCACTCACTAGCTTGTTCCTTTTACAGGGTGCCATTACTTTTGTTCCGATCGCACAGCTAGTCTTTTTGGGTTTCTTTTTTTTTCTCTCGAGAATATGAAAAAAATTTAATCAGGGTGAAACTGAAATAAGTGATTTAAACTCGACAGAGTGCTTCGTATATAAAATCTCAGTAACTCTGATGATTAGCGAGTCTCGTTATACACAAAACGCTTCCCCACAACTAACACACACACAGAGAGAGAGAGAGAGAGAGAGAGAGAGAGAGAGAGAGAGAGAGAGAGAGAGAGAGAGAACGGACCTCTGAAGCCGTTGGATGGTCCGCGGTATCCGTTCATGGCCCCTCGGGCGTTGCGGGGCCCTCCACGTGGCACGGCTCGGCTGCTGTAGAAAGACTGCGGCTGGCGGCCGAACCCCGCGCCCTGACCCGACGGCTGCTGGCTCATCGACTGGTGGCCCCCGGGGGAAGGAATCCCTTGGTCTTGAGAGTGGAACGCTCCGACAACTGAAAAAGAAAAACGCAAAACACGAGTTTAGGAGTCAGACTGCAGCTCATTTCAAAAACAACAAAGATTTAAAAACAAAAATATTCAAGTTTTACTTCCTGATCTTTCCATCCAACGAGACTATTTACGTTTACTGATATGTACTGTAGTTTACATACTGTAGGAAATAAAACACGCGAGCACTAAGGGATAATCACGTCGATCATCAGTCGCTCAAGAGTGCAAACGTTAGACGCAAAAATAGAACTATTTCATAATTGCAAGAACGATCTGTTCACACCTGGGGCATTTTGGAAAAAGGTTAAACTTTGCTGAAGAGTACCGCGTGATGTCGAGTCACGTGACTGAAAACGAGACACGGGTCATCCAGTGAAACAGGAATCTGCGACCGTGGCGTGTACCTGACTGGAGAGGTTCCTGCTGAAGCTCCTGCTGCTCCACCGAGTGCGTGGGCTGGCTGCTGAAGTTCTGGGTGTAAGTGCTCTGATACTGACTCGACAGCTTCTGGGACTCCAGCTCATTCGAGGGAGGAACTGGGGCGTTCAGATTGAACACCTGAGGATCAGATCAGAACAAAGAACATTTAGAAAATCAAACCACACACACACCAAACATCAAACCATACACAGACATCCTGGACACGTTCTCACACAACACCTCTGATACCTAATTTATATCCAACAAATGAGAAAACAAANCTAGAGGCTCAGTTTAGCAGACTTCCAAACTTCCGATTATAAGAGAGCTAAACTTAGAAATGTAATATGAAAGAGAAGAAGAAGGGAAGAGAAAGGATATAAAAGAGCGAGGAGAAGCGTGAGGGACCGAGCGCTCTTACCGTTTGCATGGACTGGAATGGTGCGGCGTTAACGTTGATGCCACTGTGCAGGGGTTTGGAGACGGACTGGAAGGCCTGGGGCTGGGACGACGGGGCCGGGGGCTGCTCAGACGACAGGGGCATGGACACCTGGGACACGGATAACGGGAAATCAAACACAGGGACATGGATGAACGTCTCATCTCCACGGCTGTACACGACACACGGAGTACGTACCTGGAGGGGGTCGATGGGGTCGGGCTGAGGCCGAGGGTCTGTGCTGTGAGGGGGCTGGTAGAGCGGCGGCGTAGAGGTGTACGCTTCGGTGGGAGGGGACACCATGGGAACCTGAACACCAAATGAGACCATGTTTTAGAGACTTAACAGTGCTTTTTTTTACCCCCCCTCCCTCTCTCTCTCTCTCCCTCCCTCTCCAGGATCTTTCTACTTACTTGCGTTGGTTCTGGATGTACAGGGACTGTGCTGTGTTGAGGGAGTCGGGTTTCTGTGTGAGCTGCACAAAATCAAGAAGCACAATCTCAGAAACAAAACGAGTCTCGAATACAAACTCCTGCGCTAACCACTAGGACGGTTCTTTCCTGACGCTTGCGGAGTCGGAATGTCATTACCGGGAAGGAAATCGCTTGTACCGGTTTTATACGAAATGCTCCGCGACTTGGAAAACATGACTCAGTCGTACCAGCTGCGTTTTGGACGAACATGCAAATTTCCATCTTTACCTGGAGCACAGACCATCTGTGCAGACTTCATGGGCTGAGCAGATACGATGGCGGGATCCAGAGGCTGTCCGTCAAACTCCAGCATGGAGTCCTGACAAAAAGGGAAAAAAAAAAGATTTAGAAAGCACATGGAGCAATAATTTGCTTGTTTATGGTCACGTGACGAGCTGCTGACCTGCATGAAGTTGTAGGTGCCCTGCATCTGTGCCATGAGGTCCTGCACAGCCTGCTTCCTGACCAGCGGGTCAGCCGAGGAGGGAGGGAGTACGGGGGCGAGCGGGTGGGTCTCCGAGCTCACGAGAGCCGGGCTCATCGATGAAGGAGGCTGCTGAGGCTGAGGAGGCTGCGGCTGCTGCTGCTGGAGGGAGCTTACGATCTGTACAGACGGAGATGAATCAAGCACTGACAAAAACAAGTGACCAAGAGCCTAAGGTCGCATTCACGCTTGGCCTCATCTAGTGACATCATCCTGCAGTTTTAATAGTATACATGTGGGCCTACACTATAGAGTTAAGCATAGGCTATAGCAGCCGGTATTTACATTTTAAAAAAGTTCTTTCCACCCGTTTGCATTCGAAAGCGTTCTTTGCTCTGAACATCGAGAACACGTTCCGTCTCCTCTGCTAACCCTCATCACCCGTTCCCTGCCATGATGAAACTTGAACCCAGGAAGCAATGTGGGAAGTAAATCAAGCCCCTGAGATGAGGTTGTGGAGCGGGACGCTCGGAGAAAAGCTCAAGCGTGAAAAACGAGCTAACGTACAGATCGAGATCTCACCTCAGAGCTCACAGCCCATTCCCCTCCCTGCTCCTTTTCAGTACTGGTGTTATAAGTGGCTTCTGGAATGAATTTTCGGTTTACAAACTGCAACAGAAGGGAGAACGTTAAGCACCGAGATGACCGAACAGAGAGAGAGATATATATATATAAATGAATGAATAAAGGAACACTGATTACCAACCTCTGTTGCTTCCACTTCGATGGGCTCCGTGAATTCTTGAGTGACCGACCCTTCTGTAAAACAGCAGAACCGTAAACACCAGTACCAGACTCAGACTCATCATTACAGTCATTAAGTACACAGCGATGATTCGGACCTGGCTCCGCCGGCTGCTCCTCGCACTCCGTTGACTCGGCAGGAGCAGGCTGTAGCTGCTGCTGCTGCTGCTGCTCCTCCTCCTCCTCTTCCTCACACACTCCGTTCTGGTGCGTTTGCGTCTGGTCGAAGTAGCCGCTGAGCAGTATCTTGTCCAGAGTATCCTTAAGGGCCTTGTCTACAAAACAGAAAAAGGGTTATGAGTGCTTATAACAGATGATTAAAATAATAAATATATAAAGCAAAAGCAGGTTCGTTAGGGTTCCTCGCAGCATTTTTCTATTCAGAGAAGCCTCCCAGTTCTGCTTCAACACCACCAGCCTCACTATTACACACTCCGACTCGGAATTTGGAGCCATCGCAGTTCTTACCACAAAAAACGGGGGAAAGAAAAAAAAATCAATCCCTGGATGAAAGAACGGGCATTTAGAACTAAATCTTTCCAGGGAAAAATGAGCCGAATCCACTTTAAAGTGAAAATGTCATGGCTGCTTTTCTAGATGGCCGCAATATAACAAAATGAGCGTCCTAATAAGTTTTCAGCGCTGCAGTGGCATGTTACGGAACCACATTAGGCCATTTTTCCACTGCAGGAATGTTTCGCAACTCAACTTCCCCCTCTTTTCCACGACCAAAAAGTGCTATACGTCTGCTTCCCCACAGCCGCTCATTTTAGTTTTCAGTACTTTGGTAATATCTGATGAATTCCGACCTGCCAACAGCGAAGGGGAATAAAGTGTCGTGCTGATTTATCATCAACGCTAACATCATTTGTAAAAAAAAAAAAAAAAAAAAAAAAAAAAAAAAAAAAAAAAAAAGGACTGTTGCAGCTCTATTTAATTTCAATAGGCAAAATTTTGGTGGATTTCCAATAGTTACTTTGACAGATTTTTTTAAATCACGTTAAACCGTTCTACGTTTATAGGACGTGACGGATGTGAAATGGAAGGAGGCGGAGCTTCCAAGACATCGGTTCATATCAGAGAGTTCAAAAACAGGTACGTAACTGCCAGTCATTCCAGGTTCATACTCTGATTGGCTCATCTGCTGCTTTAATTAGGCAGAAAGATGATGAGGACTCCTTAGGCGTATGAGTGAGAACTCGATCTATTCTTTATTCATTTTCTCAAGTGTTGTTATTCTAGCCTTGAGGGGGCAGTCATGGCCTAATGGTCTGAGAGTCGGACTTGTAACCTGAAGGTGAACCTGAAGGTGGTGGGTTCGAGTCNGAGCAAGGCACCGATCCCCCAACTGCTCCCCGGGCGCCACAGCTAAAATGGCTGCCCACTGCTCCGGGTGTGTGTGTACGGGTGTGTGTGTGTTCACTACTGTGTGTGCGCACTTGGATGGGTTAAATGCAGAGCACAAATCAGAGTATGGGTCACCACACTTGGCCACAAGTCACTTCACTTCTTCTTCTTCTTCTTCACTTCTTGAGATAAAAAGCGTAGTGAAACAGAAACACTAATAAGCTAATGTAGATTTTACTTCAGAAAACTTCAGGTGGTTGGACTGGGGATTAAAAATCCAAGCGAACACACACACACACACAGGATTATTTCTCATCCTTACACGCACAGGTCTCGCAAAGGGCGCACCGATACAATACTGAGCACTAAACACGACTCAGGCTCGGGACACAGATCTTGGACGTGAACATGTCGTTACACCTGTGATGAAGAAGAGAGTGAGAAGGCTGCGTTCTTAAGCACCGAAGCTGGACGATATGATGAAACGATATTAACACAAGACGCACGAGAGGTATCGCAAGTGCCGTCGTTTTTTTTTTTTAATTTTTTTTACAACAATTACAATCTCACAAGATGCTAATTTCGTACAAAGTCTTTCCAAAACTTGTATACCAGCTCTCATCATCTTTAAACGAACCACTAGAGTTTTGCGTTATTCTCGGCCGAAACAATGTTCCTCGGTCGTTCCTGTTTGATAACGTTTCTTAAAAATACTAAGTAAAGCAGGACTGAGGAGGGAAATTTGTTTCAACAGCTCATGAGAGTTAGAGTGTGACTCATGGTGGAGCTGAAGCCATCCTTCATGCCCGCAGGCTTTAAGAGCAGGCCTCGGGCACGATGCCCAGCTGCTGACTCAGCCCAGAGGAACGGCTGGACCTCCTCACCAGAGCTGAGCAGCTCAGGGAAAGGCTGCATGACTGATGGCCTCCACTGATTCTATTCATGATCCCATTTCCCATTTAAAAAAACAAACAAAAAAAAAAAAACACGACCTTTACAGAATGACCGTAAACCTTCTCTATACACGATTACACGCAGTGATCGATACTTTTGACTTTTCCTTTTACTTAAACGGACGGCGTGAGGACTCACATGTGGTTCCTGCCACAGCTTTGTCTCTTCCTTCCATCAACTCCCACAAATGCACGGACGCCTCCTCGAACTGATCGGTCAGCCTGGAAGAGTGAAAGGAACAGATATAACCGTCATCAACCCACCTGAGCGTCTGAATCTAACCTGGACAGACATCTTAATGTACAAGGCTGAGCGATACGTCGCCCACATATGGATATCGTGATATAATGAAGTCATGATACACATCTCTGTATCGTGATATTCATAACCATGTGGTTCCATCCTGCCCCCCCCCCTTGTTGTTGTTTTTTTTTAATCAATCTTTAAAACTGAACGCTGTAACGAAGAGAATCAGCTTCTCACCTGATGTTGGGGTCCCTCTCAGGGCCGACCAGCTTGTAGAAGTCGTCGAGCCCCGTGAGCTCGGCGTCGGTGAGCAGAGGCCCATCGTTCCCTCGCTCCACCTGCCTCAGCTCCTGCCTCACGCTCTCCTCGCCGAGCTGGTCCAGAACGTACTGCACCTCCAGCACGGCCTTCAGGCGCCGCTGCTCAGCCTCCTCGCGCTTCAGCTGCTCCCGCCGCGCCGTCTTCTTCACCGCCTTCTGGATCTGCACGAGGAAAACGAGCGCAGAAAAGGGGAAAAAAAAAATAAAAGTCACGCGCGGAGAGGCTTGTGTAGCAAAATAAAATCGAAGAAGAAGATTGAGAAAATGCATCGGACCTCGACATTTAAAGACGAGAAGCTCTTCAGCATCTCCCGGGCAAAGTCCAAGTTGTGAGACACCTCCTGAGCTTTGGACAAAGCGTCCTACAAAATAAATAAAATAAAATAAATAAACGACTCAGAAATCAATATGCAAGGTTTTAAAATCGGCCCTCGTGCTGCTACGGAAGTTCAACAGGATCGGGTTTGTTTTGGCTCTACACTTTAGAACGTTATTTAAATTAATGCTGCGTTCGAGTAAAACTTGGAATTCCTGCTCGGAAAGTCAGGAAGGTCTCCTCAACCCCGGGTTAAGCCGCTCGCTCCGTCAGCGGTAAATAAACGATTACTTAACAGTTTTGAAAGTAAACATCATAAACTCACGATCGGTAATGTTAGCTGGAAATGAACACACTTTCAAACAAACACAATTTCCTCCTCCTCGCTCCCCTCAACGCAGCGAGCTTGAAAAATAAATAATTCCAAGTTCAGACTCCCGAGTCAAGTC
>JAKKZN010000011.1:1309091-1322523 GCA_033441825.1 Pangasius elongatus
CACATGTTCTCCTGTGAGTTCCACATTTTCATCTGTAGGTTTCACATGTTCTCCTGTGAGTTCCATGTGTTCTCCTGCATTCTCCTGATTTCTGAGCCATCATCGAGACTCAGCTCAGCTTCATCAACTCTGCATTTCTTTCTTGCTTTCGTTTTTTCCCCCTTTCCACTCTTTCACAGGGACAAACAATCCCTCTCTCTCTCATGTGGTGGAGATTCCTTCTCAGTCCAAACGCTAACCATTTGTTTGTCTGTTAGCGCCATCTCTCCCACTCCTCCTGATTACGACAGATTTTTTCGGAGACCTCACACGCAAACCCGAAAACATGGCAGCCATGGATGCAATTATCCTTCTGAGCAGCATTCCAGGACGGATTGGAACAGGCTCTTCTGCCGGCTGGCACGCGGAGAGAGGAGAGGAGAGGAGAGGAGAGGAGAGGAGAGGAGAGGAGAAGAGAGGAGTTTGGATCGTAGCGCTCTCTCAGGCTCATGTGGGTGGTGAGATTATTGAATGTGGTGTTGACAACAAGCCGAGACAAAATGCCTGATGTCTAACTAACGTCTAATCTAAAATGTGTTTCCATATGCGATCGCTCTTTCGTCACTGTGGCTTCATGAAATCCAATAAATACGTTTAATGTTTTCCCGGACACCTCTCTGGGAAACCTCTCCAGGTGTCGTCTTATTTATTATAATACTTTATAAAAAATGTTCAAAGACTCTTCAAGTGTATTTTACAGTAATTTACCAAGCATAAAAATATACAGTCCAGTTTCCCTACAGAAAATTCAAACCATGTTCACATATATATTTTTTTATTTTCACATAAATTTTTATTTTTACATTTCTTTATTTGATTTCACATTTATTTATGTAGTTATGTATTTATTTATTTATCTATCTATTTACCTATTTATTTGTTGTTTATTTATTTATTTGTTTGATTGTTTACTTATTTATGTTTACATTTATTTATTTATTGACCCATTTATTTACTTATTTATTTGTTTACTTGTTTATGTTCACATTTATTTGTTTATTTATTTACCTATTTATTTGTTTGTTTACTTATTTATTTATTTATTTATTCACCTATTTATTTATTTGTTTGTTTGTTTGCTTACTTATTTATGTTCACATTTATTTATTTATTTATTTATTTATTTATTTATTTATCTAGCAACTTTTTTTCCACATTTTTTGCACGATTTATTCTCACTTGTTTGTTTATTGTCACGTGTTGTTTATTTTTACAAAATTACATTTTTTTCATGTTACTTTTACACAATTCATTTTTTACATGCGACATCCTTGATATCTGAATGTATTTATTTTCACATTATTTTTTAATACAATTTGTTTACTTTTTAATAGAATTTTTTTTATATAGATATTTAATTTATATAATTTTTTACAGATTAATGTTCTTTCTACATATAAGGTTTATTTCCATACGTGGGTTCCATAAGTGTTTCTCCACCCACGCATGTCAGGTCTGAGTGGAGGTGCTAATGTGATGCTCTTCCTGTGAATCTCCAAAAAAAAAAAAAAAAAAAAACAAAGATTTACAGGCAGAATTAGAGAGAAGGAAAATATCCTCTTGCTTCCAGGTTGTCTGCATTGAGGCCTCATCTGCCTGTGAGCTTTGATGGCTTTAATGCCTTCCTGAACAAAGCGCATACAACCTGGGAAACACCTGCCATGAGCACAGACACGGAAACAAGTGCAGGATCCAAACACGGATCAGCTCCAATAAAAATCACCCTCGCTGGAGCTGATCTCCAACCCCATGTGTGAGCACTGTTTTTCTCTTAGCAACCTGCTTCTAAACAGAACCGAGGCCTCTAATAAATCGCACAAGTGCGGCCTGGTTTCAATGCACCGCTTCATCCCTCACTTCAGCTGAACATATCAAAGAGGCCGGGCTGATTCTGTGTGCTCAGCAGACCATTAAGAGATAATAGTTTGTTATATCACAGATTAATCACTGGCCAGAAGGAGAGAGTAGACACACTGGGTGGATGATGGTACAGGAAGTGGAGTGATATCCCAGAACAGAAGATGGCGCTCATCTCTCTCGAAAGCTAGTGCTGGGAATTCTGATTCTCTCCAGTGATTCAACTCACCAAAAAGAGTCAACTCCCAAATTGCTCACTGCCTTTAAAATTTAAGTAAAAAAAAAATCACATTTAAATAAATTTATCTTTTTAGGTGGCAAAAAAACAACTTATTTTTACAAGGAACCCCTAGAAAAACCCTTCCATCTCTAAAAGGGTTAAATCTAACACCCTAAATTGTTGTTTAATGCGTCCAACCGTTGAATTTAGGGGTTCCCTCTTTCAGAAAAGTTAGCAAGTTGGATCCCCTTTATGGAATGAAGAATCTTTGACTATTTTAAGAACCCACGAGGAACTATTTATCCAATGAACCCTTAAAGATGTATTAAGAAAATAATTAGCAATAATTCAGAGTTTGTACTACACGCTTAACCTAGAAATACATACACTCTTAGAAAAAAGAGTTCTTCAAGGGTTCAAGGGTCGCAGGGAATCCGGAGCCTATCCCGGGAACACTGGGGAAATACACCACGGATGGAATGCCAGTCCATCACAGGGCACCATGCAGACACACATTCACACATCTAGGATCAATTTAGCATAGCCAGTCCACCTATGGTTTTTGGGTAGGTTGGAGGAAACCTGAAGAACCCAAAGTAAACCCACATGGACACAGGTAGAACGTGCACAGGAAATCCACACCAGAGCTCAGGATCAAACCGGACCGGAGACCCTGGAGCTCTTGTTCCACAAGAGGAACAACTTAAAAAACGCTGAAGGAATCTAACAGGGCATGGAGAGCATGGTTGGAAAACGCTACCTGTCCTGTGCTGCAAATTGGTGGCTGCAACCACATGGAGCTTATCAAGCCTCCAGAGATCCATTCCTTTTCACACCTCAGCAGAGCTGCCAGTGTGAGCTCCCAGAGCGGACGGGGGCGGAGAGAAGGCTTTACGGCGCAGGCCAGGCCGGGACTCTTCTCTCAGATGTGGGCCGCTGAGTAATGGCCATACATCCTTCAGCACTCCTCTGCCTGCACACTCGGTGCATATTAAAGACGTGCAGTGGATTTATTGGTTGAAAAACCACAGGGGCCCCACAAACACTTCAGCTGAAGGCCCTCTCCTGCTGCACGGCAGACCGGCGCTGGATTCCACCAGCTGCCCCTCCGAAACCTCTCTCTCTCACTCTGTCTAACCATCTCTCACTCACTTTCTCTCTCTCTCTCTCCGCTTTGTCTTTCCACTCTGCTGAGATGAATTCCATCCACTTTCCCCCTTTTAACCCGCCATCCATATATACCTGTCTTCATATCTCTGCACATCACCCGCACCAGAGTGCAACTGCTTCTGGCTCCACTAAAGATCCTCTAGAGCCCTTTTTTCCTTCTCTATAGACTTTATCAAGTACACACAGAATGTATAATTTCTATATTTTATTGCATGACCTCTATTCAACATTAATTTGTTAGAGAATCGATGAGCTACACTGCAGTTCCTCATGGGTCCTTTAGTTAGCTAAAGATTATTCACTTCCTAAAAGCCCTGCTACTATTTCTGAAAGTGGAACCTCCGGTTATAGGGCTGGATGAACTCAACAAACATGTAGGGTTCTAGATTTAAATCTTTTGACAAGGTACCCTCTTAGACAAGTGGTTATTTATGTATTAAGTGTTATGTATTAAGGGTTCTAGGTTGGAAGATTTTCTGATAGGGAAACACTCTGTTGTCCAGAGAGAAGGGTTCCGACCTAGAACCCTTCTAGGAGGCTAAGATCCTTTAATACACAAAGAACCCAACTGAAGAACCACTTTTCTGAAAGTGTTGTAGGGTTTAATGGACTGAACAATCATTTAGTGTGCTAGATTGAACGCTTTTGTAGATGGTACTACACTTAGACAAGGGGTTCTTTGTATACTCAGGGTTCTAGGTTGGAATCCTTTCTGATAGGGAAACACTTGGTTGTACTTTTGAGCTTTTGAGGAACAAGCATGGAGTACAAGCCAAGATCAAATTTTTATGGTTCTTTTTCCGTCTACAAATCGAGACGCTCAAAGCTTGGCAGATGATTTGAAGTGGGCTTGAATGTGGTTTGCAAGCACGCCACCTCACACAATATCCCATCTGCCCTCCACTCTTCATCCCCAGAGCCCTGATGAAGACACTTTCCACCCACGATTACAGAGCACATGGTGGGATCATCTCCCGCTCCAATGATCTTTAGCTTGAAATCATTAAGCACGTCTGTAATTCACATGAAAAAGTCCTTATCGTTGTCTTTATGGCATTTTTCTAAAATATCTCTCAGATATGGTTCCTCAGAAATTCTGAGGTTCTTTGCAGGGCACCATGTGCACACACACACACACACTCTCTTTCACACACACACACACTCACACCCTGGGGCAATTTAGCATAACCAATCCACATATTTGCATGTTTTTGGAAGGTGGGAGGAAACCGGAAAGCCTGGAGGAAGCCCACAGAGACACAGGGAGAACATGCAGAACACTGGAGATTATTGAGTTATGGATTCTCTTTATATTTGGTGATACTTTAAAACATTATTTGTAGTTTTATGAGAAAATGATCTAACATTTTTAACTTCCTAAAGTACAGAACTATCTCAGTGGAAAACTCTCTCTTTCGGGGTCCTACAAAGATCTTCTATTGGTTCCTTTTAACTGAAGAATTCTTATGAATGCTCGATAGACCTCTGCTATATGATACGACAGAAATAATTTAAACATTACAAAGGAGGGTTCCACTGTCAGAAAAGGTAGAAAGGCAGCTAGCAGAACTTCTTTATCCAATGAACACTTACAGAACCCTTGAAGAACCAATTTTTCTTGTTCTCAAGATACCAAGATTGTACCAAAATAGCTAAATCTTAAACTCCTGACAAGTTGTAGGTAGTAAGAAGAAAATAGTGAGCAGTAATTTGTACCAGTTGATACACAGACTCTTACACAAAAAAAGGTTCTTCAAGGGTACATTGTTATGTCACAAATTGGCTGGAGATGGGAACAATGACTAGGACTATGCAACACAAACATAAACACAAACACAAACTAGAAAAGCATGACTACAACAACATAACACTACTCACAAGAGACCCTAGACAAAGAGTGCCATACAGCCATGACTTAAATACTAGTCATGTGACATGAACGTCATCATCAGGTGAGATGCAGTGGCTGATGGGAATCGTAGTCCCGCGCCATATTCAGCGCAACCATAGCATGTTAATTAAGGGTTCTTAGCTTCTTAAAATAACACTCTCAAAGGATTTAGTGCCCTCTTGTCCCTCTGGGGCAGTTGCAGTTCCTTACAACAAAGTGTTTCTCTATCAAAAAGAGTTGCAAGTAGAACTCGTTTAGGAAGCCTAGAACCCTTAATTATCCAACAAACCTTTAAAGAACCCATGAAGAACCAATTTTACCAAACGTGTACCAAGTAACAAGAGCTAAATAGAAAACTCCTGACAGGTTCTAGGTATCAAGAAGGAAATGAAGAGCAAAAATTTGAGGTTTGGACTGCACACCTACCCAGAACAAAGGGTTCCTAGGCTCCAAATCCTTTGATAGCAAACCACAGAGGAAGAAGCAGAGAAAATGTACGAGTTCAAAAATCCTAAGAGACACACAGAAAGGGAAATCATTTGTTGTAGGGTTCTACATGGAACTTTTAAGAGTTCGTCCAGACAGAATGAAGCACTGTTCAGAAAGAAGAAAGGAAGATGGATCATTTCAGGATTTTAACACAACTCATCCCACAGAACTCCTGTAAAGTCACTTGAGGGTAGAGTGGAGTTAGGTCCATATTTAAGTGCATGAATAATTCATACACCACAACGAAATGACAAAACTGTTCCCAGTAATGTGTTCTTGCTATCGTGAGGTTTCAGAGAGAAGCCGGGCCAGTTGCATGTTCTGAATTTAGCATCCTGGATCACGATTAGAGGTTTAAACCTCTAATTCAGCTATTTCCCTAAAAGCAACTGCACCCCTGTGATGTGCTCGGTGTGAACCAAGGGCTAGTCACAACAAAGAAGATCCTTATTAATTCTGTCTAGCCACCATACTTTAGACTCTGTGTGTGTGTGGTGTGTGTGTGTGTGTGTGTGTGTGTGTGTGTGTGTGTGTGGGTAGACAACATGGCATCCAGCCAGGGGATGGCCAAGATAATCCCTACTCACAATTATCACAGGCATCCATCAGAGTGCACATCCATCCATGTGCAGGCAGGCGGGAAGGAACCGGGCTGTGGTTCTGCCTCCAGGCTTGCACTTTCTCTCCCTCTCCCTATCTGTCTATCTCGCTCTCTTACTCGCTCTCCTCCTTAACTTCTTTCTCAAAGGATGGGAAGCCATCTGGGGGAGAAGAACCTTATTTGGTGCCAAGATTGGAATCAAAGAAAGAGCGAGAATGAGGAAGAGCTAGCTGGAGATCTTCTTTTTAAAGAAGGTGGATAGGGAAAAGATGATGGAGGTCTGCTCACCAGCTGCCTGAGTGTGGGTTCTCCTGTTTCGAAAGAGGTTTAGTCTTTAACTCTTCACACCAGAACTACGTTTTCCTTTGGGGTGCAAGGAAAACTTAATCAGATCTATTTATTCACTCACTTATCTTCAATAAAGCTTCATCACGGTCAGTGGAGCAAATCCGAGAGACAAAACCTGCGATGCGGGAAATACATTCTGGATGAAATGTCAGTCCACCACACACACACACACACACACACACACACACACACACACACACACACACACACACACACATATTCACACACTCATTCACCTCACCTAGGGCCAATTTAGTGTTGCCAATCCACTGACATGCATCTTTTGTGAAATGGGAGGAAACAGGAGAACCCCAGGAGAACAGGAGTTAACCCGAGTTCAGGATCAAACCTGGGATCCTGGAGTTGTGTACAACCATGCTGCCTTGAGTTATTTATGTTAAAACTTATTATTCATGAACTACAGATAAACTAGTAGGAATTAGATGCCGGTGAAGGTTTTAGAAACCAGAGAGGAACCCAGGTGAACTTCAAAAGCTTTTTTTTTCTTCAAAGGTCTATAAAGACACTTAGAGCTTGGCAGATGTTTTGAACTGGAGTGAATTTGGTTTTGGAGATTGATAGCCCTCTAGAACCCCGATGAAGAGATGGGAGACCTCATCAAAGAGCTCACTCACAAATTCATCACTATTCGACAGGTTTCTCGCTCTCACTTGGAGGTATCACAGTCATGGCCCTCAAAACACTTGATGAGTGAGGTAACTGAATACAAATACATTATTCAGTATGAACAAATGTGTGGGGTTTATTTTTGCCAGGTTCAAAAGGCATCTAGTTGACACCAGAGGTGCACACTGGGACTGGGAGAACCAGAGAAACCGGAGGAAACCCACACAACAAAAAAAAAAAGTTGCTGCATTTACAACATTCATTCACTCATCCTTAGTAGCTGACTGGTCAAGGTCATGGTGGTCTAAATTAGCCTACTAGTTTATTTCTATTTATACAAATAGAACCAGATAACTTAATTAAAAAATGAGCTGGATTTTAAAAAACAATCATTTGAGACTCTAAATCTCTAATTGAGACCATTTATTAACTGGAATGATGTAGCTGAGGTTGAGGAACTGTAAAGGCCATGTTGATACTGCTGATTTCTACAACCGGTTTAGTCCATGCACACTTCAGGTTTAAATCTGAATACAGATAAATGCCACTGTGTTACGCACCCAGACTTGAGAAGCAGAACGTCCTACAACATTAAACCCAACTGTTTTCTTAAAGAACTAAGATGCCTATAAATTTTGAATTCCCCTTCATTCAGTGCCTAACGCACTGTCAGAGATGATGCTGTTCTTGTGCAGTAGACAAGCTGTAGACAAAATCCTGTAGATCTGTTGCTAGTGCGTGAGAAGGCCGCCATCCTCATGCCCATCCGTGACCTTTCAGTTCCTCCCTCAAAAACCATGGAGAACAAGAGCTGCAGAGTTCCACACTCACTCCATCGCTCTGTCCATTCCTCCCCCAGCTCTCAGACGGAGCAGGGTCCGCACCTTTGAAGAATTCTCGCAGGAACGCAGCCGACACAAAGCAGACTCCGGGAAGACGTGGAGGAGAAGCGGCAAAACTAGCAGCGCATTCATCTCCAACCAGGAGAGACGTAAGAGACAGAGGAAGGAGAGGGAGAGCCACGAGAGCCAGGCAGCAAAATGACTACCAAGCACGTAAGAGATCAGTTTACACCAGAATAACCTCCTGAATCAGTCGAGGTGGAGGACATTATCATCCTCAGTGTTATGAAACCATAATAAAGGAAGATAAAGGAAGCGTGCCCTTTCACCCTTCTTCCTGTTTTCGTCTAGCGTGACTGACTGCAGTTTGGAGTCAGAGCCACTTGGCGTTCAGACGTTGCACAAACTTATATCTGCTCTGGAGGTCTGCGCAAAGCGGTCCTGTTGGACGTAAAGAATACACATAAAAGTTTGATCTTATCTCCGTGCACGAAACCTGAGCGCATATCAACAGTGAGCAAACCAAACCAGACTCAGGGGGGTGTTCTGGGAACTCCAGATGTCCAGTCATGTGATAGCATTCGATCCGAGTTTTCACAGTCAGCTGTCACTCACAATCACGGTCTCCTCACGGATTGGGTTATGGGAAGCTTAGGAAGAGCTAAAAATACCACAAATACAATGCAGACTGAAAACAAGTCAACCCGGGCTTCTGAGACTGTTTATTTTTTATGAACAGATTTTAATAAAGTTGCATGTTAATGTTTTTCGGCCAAACCCAGCCAAAAACAGTGAAACAAAAACAAAACTGAAGAGTGAAAGAGCACCAGTAACGCAGCTCAGCCAACGCAGCACGCCAGATACCACAGACACACACGCTAACTCTTCCTCCGTTTATAGGGTGCCATTTCTTTTGTCACTGGATTTGTCTTTGGATGGCTTTATTCCAAGTTATTAATACGAAACCACAAAAACTGGCGTGTAAATAAAATAAATAAGTGTGTGGAGGCCCACATCCAGTGTTGCTGTAGCCTACATATGTGTGTGTGTGTGTGTGTGTGTGTGTGTGTGCAGGTAGAGACTAAACCCAGTATGACACATGGACATCATTTGTTGATGCATCTCCAACATGAAAGCTTGATTCGGCTTTGATCTGTGATATGTCAATGTCTTTTACATGTGTTTTTAGGCTGTAACTATTTCTCCCCCCGAAATTATCGCCATATGCCGAGGATCACATTTGTTTCTGCTACACCTAACGTGAACGCTTTCCATGGGAAGTTTTCCCTGGAATTCCATGTACTATATCTTAACTACGGGTTTCGATTTTTGGTTGTATTTTATTTTAAATAGCAATTCGTGATAATAGCCAGTAAACGAAGCAGCAAGGCAAACGTTCTGAAGGACGCACGTTTAAAGACACAGGCATTATTGTTATAAATGATATACTCTGCTTAGGAATGATCAAAGCTTGAAGGAAGTCAATGAAGAAACCTAAGATTCCCCTGCGCCTCCCGAGAAGATCGGGTTTAAGCGGAGAAGTGTTGCAGTCATGAGCGACTCAGAGGGTGAGGAGAGTGAGGAGACTCCGGGGACGAGGCCCTGGACCCAACTTTCACCTTCCAGCAGAAATTCTCCACTGTAGTTTCATCCAAGTGTTCAGCCTTGAAAATACACATAATAATTCTTAAATACATCGTAGAGCTTCTTACAGTGGAGCACTGAAGTGTATGACCTCTTTTTCATCTCCAGTTCGTGGAGGACGGAGATCCAGTGTCGTCTAGAACTCGCCATCAAAAATGAAGCATCCTTTCAAGAATTTCATTTGTTTGCAATTTGGTGGCGTTTATGGTGATGGAAAAATGTCAACTTTTCTCAAGCGCGTGTAGAAATCACAAAAAATCACCAGAGCACAGAGGACACGAAGCTGGCGCTAAATAAACGAGTAGATAATTATATAAATAATGAGTTTATAACATTTTGTCTGTCGAATGTAAAGTTTATTTTTGTCAAATCTCCAGAACATGTGGCGTTTCTGCAGCGCTACAGCTCTGTCCTTTGGCTCGGTTTAGCAAAAAAAAAATGTACAAAGAAAATGCAGCCACCCAAAACACACGGGACGTCTGATTCACTTCCTGCATCGAGTCGATTCAGAGTTGAATCACTGTCTCACGTTCACGTGACCTCACTCAGGCGCTCTGACCTGAGTCACTGAAGACCAATGAGAGCTTAGAGACCAGAGACCAGACCTTATCTTCATGGAGCACCACAGTGCAGATTTTTTTTGGGTTTATCACGACAGGTTACTAAAATGAGTGTTAGTTATCAATGACCACAAATGTAACATCAAACACAAAGCATAATCCTGAGCAAGGGCTTTGTAAATAATGAGCACATGGTATCAGGAAGCTTCTGTAGGACTGGCCCAGTTTGGGGTGTTCTAGTTAAAAAGACAGAAGTGGTGGTGAAGAGAAGGTACGTTCTTAGCCCTGAAAAAAGCACAGAAGAAGTTTTATGTTCGAAGGGAATGGTGAGGATGTACAGTGGTGGTTTGGCATGGCGTGTAAACCTCAAATATGGATGCAAATGGAATTAAAATATGAATAACAGGCATTGTTAGTGATGTCACATACTTATGTTGAACAAAACAAACCGGGAAAGAGCTGCTTTCTGTCAGCGACTATTGTTAAAAGAGCTATTCAAATAAAATTTAATTGAATTGAAACGAGGGATGGTTGTTGTTAATTTAAACCGGATGGGACGGCCCCCTCTTACCCCGCATCTCAAATCAAGCCCTTCAGTCGAGAAAGGACATGCAGTCACTGCCAGCCGAATCCCAACGTTCCCTCCAGCCTCGCTTCATTCTCACGTGTGTGTTTACTGCCACTGAAATCTTTTAGGCCTCAAAAGAGAAACTTCGGGATTCCAAAAGATGACCAGTCAGGACAATCTGCACCAGAAACGACAGAATAATCTGAAATAAAAAGTCATTAAAGGGCATTTCTTTAAAACGCTCAAGGATTTCATCAAGCTCTTTCCCCCTTTTCTATGGAGAACCAGATGGAGTCTGTTATGTTTACTCCAAAGTCAGATGGAAATCAGTTCAGATGGAAATCTAAACCTAAACTTGGAGCAGGACGGCTCGTGCTACAGGTCCGTGTTTGTGTTTAGGCTTTATGGAGGGGTTTTTAAAGCTCCCACTGTTACCTAGGGTGAAATCTATCTATATTGGAAAAAGCAAAACAAAAACCCGATGGAGAGATAGCACGGATGGATGTTCCATCCAAACAAGTCAAAATGGAAACAAGCTTGGATGTCCGTCTCGTTCCAGGCCGATGCGATAGCATCGCGCATGCGAGGGCGCTGCGTCAGGAACGGTCGGATGCGGCCAAAATTCCACAACGTGTTTGTAATTGATCCTGAGAGAAAAAATGGGAAATACACAAAATTAGTGAAGACTGCTTATGAAATACGCCCGTAGATTCACAGAGATTCTCCGTTACAGAACGTGCTTTCTTGATGCCTTGAATGTAAGAGAGCCAAAGAGCTTACAAACAACCCAAAAAGCACCCGCGACGCTTCAGCTGTCAAAGAAAGTGTAATGAAAAAAATAAAAATAACGCAATACACTTAAACTCGTTTACGAGAACGCGATTGCGAGGTTGCAGAAGATACTGTACGCTAAGCTACTTAAATAGTTTAGATATCATAAAATAGAGCCAGATCTGTGATTTCTCCAGACACAGTCTGTAATAACAGTTAGTTTGGGAGGGAAAAAAAAGGGAAAAAAATATTCTTTAGCTCATAAAACAGTTTCTTTTAATGCAGTTCACTAAAATTCATTACAAGCTACATGGAAAAAACATCTCCACAAAATATCTTTTGCTAAATTACAGCCAGTCGAAAGAGACGCTTTGCTCTCATTGGACACTTAGATAGATAGATAGATAGATAGATAGATAGATAGATAGATAGATAGATAGATAGATAGATAGATATTACTGAGGGGAAATCTTTAAAGGGACAAACAGAAGAACGTTTGCCCCAAAAAAACATTTCTGAATTTTCGTGCTTTTCCATGCTGCCTTTAAATTCCACTTTTCAAAACTACGGAAAAAACTCTCGGCAGGTTTAAGCTCGTGACTGGCTAACAGCTCGACCGAGGAGAAAGTGAGCAGACGTGAACGCAGGCACTGAATGACGTGTGTGTGTTTGCATAGTGAGCAGCTTTAGACCTGCTTTTAGCCTGTCGTGACTTCAGTATCTGCCACATCCACGGGCTTTTTTATATTCATAGCACTAAACAGTCGAGTTGAAGAAAAGCCTCTGGAGTCTGTCATCTCCTCCTCAGAAAAGAGACGGGCTTTAATTCAATCATCTGGGAGCTGTTGTCGTGTGCAATAACACGAAGCCTTTACCCGGCTGTTTGGGCTGGGATGACGTGAGGTCGTGAACCCCAGCTTCGTTTTATTTTTTTTTTTAACCTCCATCCAGACCAGGCTGAGGAGAACGCAGACCTTCAGGAAAATGATGATGATGATGATGATGATGATGATGATGATGATGATGATGATGATGATGATGATGTTGGCTAACATGTCAGAGTTCTGTAAATGATCTCGAGGTCAATCACCCCGTTGAGTCTGATGATTTAAACGAAGCTCTGATTTATTTACCACGAGTACCGTAATCCACGGCCCATCCACGTATCCCTCGTGTCCTAGCTTTGGCTGGATGGAAAAATGGCTGGATTTTATTCCATGATGCTGGATCCTGATTGGTCAGAAGGTGTTGATGAATTTTCTATGACAGCACCTCTGACAGTAGCGTAGCCGCAAATCACAGGATTATATCCATCAATGAGCTTGTTCTAATACGTTATCGTTTCTATGGTAACAGCTGTCATCAATGATATGGTGAAGTTTTTTTACAAGGAGATGATAATTTAAATAACATTTAACAAGGAAGGAGTCTCCACTGTCAGCACTTTGTAACAGTCAGAGGTGAAGCTGTAACTTTAAGCTTTCCGACATCTTCAGGACAGAGGAGTTTGCGCTTCTTTGTGGTTTTTCGGTATCGTGACAAACTATGCCAAGAGAGAATAAAGAGAGGCTGGTGATGGAACGACTGTTTACAGCTGCTATAAAGTAAGCGAGAACAGGAACTAACTCAATTCAAATATACCTATAAATAGATAAATTTGTTATGTATCATTCTTTAATTAATACAAAATCTATTTAATTGCTGTGATATAAGAGGAATAATGCTGTGTGGTTTAGAGGCAGTGTCACTGAGGAAGAGGCAGGAGTCAGAGCTAGAGGTAGCAGAGCTGAAGATGTTGAGGTTCT
>JAKKZN010000011.1:1380927-1391782 GCA_033441825.1 Pangasius elongatus
CACCTCAGTCGTGGTATTGAGGGTGGCAGAGAGCGCTGGTCATTCACTCCCCCACCTACAATCCCTGCCGGACCCGACACTCGAACCCACGACCTTCGGGTTCACCTTCAGGTTACAAGTCCATTAGGCCACGACTGCCCCCATGAAACAATAAAGAGCCCATAATTATCTAAGGAACCCTTGAAGAACCCTTTGTCCTTAGAGTGCATGTATTAATTTGGTAAGTGCTCGATAGAAACTTAAAATAGTTTAACATTATTTTCTTTTTAATACCTAGAACCTGTCAGAGGTTTACAATTCAGCTTGGTCCTCGGTACACTCAAAAAACGGGTTCTTCAAGGGTTCTCGGGTTTCTGAAAGGTTCTGCTTGGAACCCATTCTGATAGGAAAACACTGCATAGAAACTAGAAGGGTTCTAAATTTCCTACGTGTGCAGTGTGATGACATGATGTCGAGGGCTTGTCCAGGTTTTCTGAAAGAAAATTCAAGCTTGATACATGGCACCATTTTAGAGAAAAGGGTTCTTGAAGGGTTCCTTCAAGGGGTCATTGGATAGTTAAGTGCTCTCGATTTCGAAAAAGGTTCGCTATCAGAAAGGTTTAAGAACCCCTGATTACCATTTTCCCTGCTCATTATTTATTTAATACCTAGAACCTGTCAGAGATTTACAATTCAGCTTGTACTTGGTACACTGTATAAAAAAAAATTGGGTTCTTCAAGGGTTCTCAGCTTTCTGAAAGGTTCTGCTTGGAACCCGCTCTGATATTGAAACACTAGTAAGGTTCAAAAGGACACAATGTCCAGGGTTTGTACAGGTTTTCTGAAATAAGATTCAAGTAGGTTCTTGGTACCAATCGTAGAGAAAAGTGTTCTTGAATGGTTCTTTAAGGGTTCTTAGCTTTCAAGACAAGGTTCTTGGTGTAACCTTTTTTCTGCAAGCTGAGAACCCCATAATTATCCAATGACCCTTTAAAGAACCCCTCAAGTACCCTTTTTTCTGCTCATTATTTCTTACCTAGAACCTGTCAGAAGTTTACAATTCACTTTCTTGGTATTTGGTACAATCTTAGAAAAATGGGATCTTCAAGGGTTCTCAGCTTCCTGAAAGATTCTGCTTGGAAGCCCTTCTGTTGTCGGGTTCTACACAGAACCTAGAAGGGTTCTAAATTTTCTCAGAGCATGGTATGATGACACAACGTCCAGGTTTTCTGAAATAAACTCAAGCTTGGTACGTGGCACAAAAGGGTTCTTAAAAGGTTCTTTAAGAGTCAGGTTGCTTCAGTGGATCCAGTTTCTTTAGTGCATTAAAACATGAGCATATAGACGCTGCTGACAGTTAGCACTCGTCTCAATCCCTCTAAGCGTTCCTGTACCGTGTAGAACGGCAGTTCTGTCGCTCTTGGGTTACTCAGAGGGCCGAAGCGATGCTATCGCGTTCCGGCGTTCCGAGAAAGGACGGTCCACACAGCTGTGCGCAGAGTAAATGCAGAACAAACATGCCTCGCTCATGCTCGCGCTCAGCTGTCCAGGCTCCTCTTTCACAAAGTCACACACCGCACCAGGCTCGACTCGCTCTCTCACGGTTTCAGCGATCGACTCTCGGACATTCGTGAAGTTTTCCTAATTATCGCCGGGACAACTGCGGATCGGAATTCCGTGACGGAACCGAGATGTCGGTTCTCGGTGGTGGATTATTTTACGACTGGCTTTAGGTGGCTATCACAGCTCAGCCACAAGAACTCAGGTCACTAAAATGGCTGTGGGATAATTTTGGTTTTAAAAAAAATAAATAAATACAGGTTCGCATTTAACGAAGCATTAAACTCAAACTGATAGCTGTGTGAAGACGATTTGTTCAAACAAAATAACAGAAAAGAAAAAAACAACAAAAAAAAAACAAAAAACACGAATGAAGTCCATCTCTGCGCCGTCCCTTGTCACTTCTAATACTACTGAAGAAGGCATATCCGACTTCTAGAATAATAATATAATGCTTTTTGTGTGCGGGCATGTACAATTTATCTGTGCGTTAATTTTTTTTTTTTGCTGTTTAGGAATTGAAAATGTAATTAATTTGTTGTAATTATCCTTGCAAGGAATTTAATATTATTTCATGTGTGAGGTTGGGGTTTGTGTTTGGATTTTAGGATTTAAACGTGATTGTTATTATTTTTTTCCTCCTGGTGTGATACATTTTTATTTTTTTCTCTCCTCCCAAAGCTTCAAGCTCAATGTATGGCATTTTAATTAATTATTTACTTTCAAGCTTGTCGATATTCTATATATATGTATTGTGTGTGTGTGTGTGTGTGTGTGAGAGAGAGATTGATTTACAACAGTAAGTTATTGCACTTACAAAGGTTTTGCTCGTAGTTACTGACCTGGGTTTGATATCATTAATAAGCAGTTTATAATCAAACTCCAACATTTGGTGTAATTGATTCTTTTTTTTTTTTCCCCTCATTGTCCCAAACTTGTCTTACACAACCGTAATTACACGTGGCTCGGCTACAAATCACGGCCTTTCTGAAAAACCGTCCAAGGCTCCCACTGGTTTTATGTGAGCGATTTTTTTTTTTTTTTTTTTTTGCCCCAGGACAATTTCCCCTCAGCAGACTATTTTAAGATTTTGGCTTGTGAAATCGCATGCATTCTCAAAGCACCACCATTCCTCTTCCATTCTCTAATAAATTGGACTAATGGAGTTCCAGCGGAGAGAAGAAGCAGCGTGGGTTTGACCGTCTTCCAGCAACGGGAAAAGAACATTACATTCTAACCGATGTAGGAGAAGGGAGCGCTGCTCGTTTTAAGATGGTTTATTTGAGGCTTTGAGTGTGTGCTTGTGTGTGTGCGCTTGTGTGTGTGTGTGAGAATCTGTGTGTGTTAGTGTGTGCGCTTGTGTGTGTGTGTGTGTGTCCCACTTTAGATACTGATCAATAAAAACCTTAACATCGAGTCACCTTTGCTTGCGCTCTTCCTCAGGATACTATAAAAGTGCTTAAAGACTTCAGGAATAAAACTCAGCGCGGTGCTGTTACAGGAAAACAATCAACGACATTCCGATGTGCTGAAGTGGTGTTGAATGTTTTTCCACTTATACAACAGTCATGTGGCACTGATCGCGATTTTTTTATTTTATTTTTATCCATTTATAGTTACATTTGATGTTAATTAGTGCCTGTTATAGCAGCTACAAACAGTAGTTCCTTCACCTCTCGCGTTTTTTTTCTTCTCACCTTCCCCCCTTCAAATCTCTCTTGACGTTAATAAGACACTCTGCTTGTCGTGTGATACGGAAACCTGTAAGCAAGAACGTCCTGGAGACGTCGGAAAACGTGACGCTACGGCTTTACCCGACGCTGGAGACTCCTAAAAGAGCATCGCTTTACGAAATATCAACAGCATGCTTTTTAACCTCCCAAGCCCCTGTGAATAAGCGGTTACTATAGAAACGATGAGAAACTTATTACAATGCTTGTGTCAGTGCGTTCTCTATTTCTATTTCTCACACACACACACACACACACACACACACACACACACACACACACGTCTCATAAAGTTTAAAGCCGAAGCAATTGCAACACTCCCACAAACGCTCGCTTGGACTAAATAACAGACACTTCATAAAGCAAAGAGCTGCAGACAATCTGGCTCTCGCTACGTAATTGGTCATTCGCTGACATTTCCAATAGCCGAGTCGTTGCTGAAACCTCCTCCTTACCAGATTTTCTCTTTCTCTGTCAGGGAACCGGCAGAGCAGGAATACATTTCTCTTCACAACTTCACTCCCCATAGAGATGAAATGCATTTATCTCAGACATGCAGGCTCCTGCACTTAAATCATTCACAGAGCTCAGACATCTGCTCCATCCCTAGACAACAGAAAGCATTATACAAAAAAAAAAAAAAAACACACAACACAACACACACACACACACACACACACACGACTGCTTAGTTTTAACTTCACAATGTCACTTAGGCATGCTTTAGAAAACAAGTCATTTGTTGCTTGAAACGTGAAAAATGTTTAAAAAAAAAAATTACGAAAGGCAAAAAAAAAAAACAAAGAAACTTTTATTTAAAAAAAAAAAAAAAGAATAGACAATTAGTTAAAATCTTATAAAAAAAATGCAAAAAAATGTATAATTGTTTTTTTTTTTATCAACTTTTAACAAGGAATATTTATAAATGTCACTTCAGACACGAGACGTGTGACTCAGTTTGAGATTTATTCTATGCACTGTTTAAAAATAATAAGAATTAAAAAAAAAAAAAAAAAACTTTCACACAGACTGATATATTACAAGAATAAATGCGAAATGCTACTATTGACTAAAGACCGCGGTATTTACAGAGGTGCCAGAATTGACGGCTAACATGAAAATCTTAGGTGGAAAAAAGAAAAAGAAATTTTTTACCATAAAAATGTTTAGCGTATATTATTGGACGACGTGCGCGAGGAACAGTGACGGAAAAATCGCACGATGTGAGCGCTGCTTAATGATTAGCATCTCCTCCATTTTTATACAGATCAGAGTCGGCTTGTTTCCTATTGGCTCCCAAGACCGAGGCTAAACCTACATAAAGTCAGAACGTAGTGAACAACAACAACAACAAAAACCCCACAGGTCGCACCAGCGTCCTTTCCCCTTCTGTGAATTCACCTTTTTTTCCGCCAGGTGAATTTTATTCGTTTTCGTTCTGACTGCTGTTTTATTCGAAAAAGCCAATTTTCCACGTCCTGTATCGCCAAAGGAACACGTCAAATATAAAGTAACCGGAAATGTTACGCAATTATCCACTCGCTGACAGAGCTCTGATTAACCGTAAATGTTGGCACCCCTGTGTTTACTGTACAGATCGGTTCCTCTGCTCATGCCTAAAACCCACATGTCCCTTTAAAAACAGGATTAATTATTAGATAAATTACGTGAATGTATCACATTTTATTTTTCACAACACAAACATTACCCCTGATGAAAAGCAAGGACAGTGTTTATATGTCTTTGATTGCACCATCATTGTGTTTCTTAGTGTTTGTTGAGATGTTTTAAAATTTCCATTTCTGAAGTTTCCTAAACGTTTAGGAATTTCTAAACATTTGACTGGAAAGTGCTCAAATCTTCCACTGCAGGAAAGAATTCTGACTATCCTTTATTTTTTTTAAAGGTGTTTGGGGGGAAAAATAGTTTTACTTTTGAAAACCTGCAAAACCCGGACATGTACTGCACGCTACAGAAAAGCGGTGGTTCTTCAGCTCTTCCTCATGAGGGAATTCTTTAAGGTTCTATCTCTTCCCGTAGAATAAAGTGCGGGAAGCTTCAAGAACCCGGTTTCCTCCCCAAAAGCGAAACATTAAACTCCTGATAGGTTCTAGATATTCAGAAGAAATAATGAGCAATAATTTGGAGTTTGTTAATACACACACTTAGAACAAAGGGTTCTTCAAGGGTTCTTTAAGAGCTCATCAAGAAATTAATGGCTCTTCCCATCCGAAACATTTTGCCATAGAGTTCTACGTGGAATTTTTTAAGGAGTCTCAGAAAAAGAGCGAAAGCATTAACGATTTTATATTAGATTTTATTTATTTTTTTAACTAAGTGAACGAACCCTTAAAGAGCCCTATTTCCAAAAGCGCATGTAATTAACTCAGCTTCAAATCAGTGCTCATTATTTCCTTCTTAAAACCTAGAACCTGTCAGGAGCTTAACATTTATCTCTTGGTACCCAGAGAGATGGTTCTTTAAGGGTTCACTGGATAATTTAAGAGTTCCTAGCTTCTAAAAACAGATCTCCCTGGAAACATTTCAATTTATTGCAGGGTTTCCCCAGAAACCAATAAATCATTTATTTAAGAAGCTAAGAACCTTTAATTATCCAGTTAAACCTTAAAGAACCCTTGAGAATATCAGGTGAGAGTGTAGGAACCAGAATGTGACGGGATTTAAGTTCCGGTTTATAGCAAAGAAAATTCGCTTTTTCCAATTACTTACTTAGCAGCTCTAGTGTGTAATTTGGTACCGATGAATCTTTACTAAAATAAATGTAAATATTTTTAAACTCCTTTTTGAATTTTCACCCTTAAAACCCTTGTTCAGCTTGTATTGGATAGTAGTAATACGTATTATTCAGTAAATACAGTGAGAGACAGTACAATGTGAGTAATTCTGAGTGATGAAATGTAAATCCGGACCACTGAGAGCTCCTGGAAGTTTAATGTGCTGATAATGCTCTGAGACTCTCCAATCCAATCCTCCATTTCCATAAAAACAAATAAAAAGCCACGTTTTCAGCTTCTCAAGGTGTTTCTCAGTGGACCCTAATTTTCAGTGTTATCGACAGACACAACCTGCTCCATGACGTTCCAGTTTTCGTTTCTTCCTTCCAAGTTGTTCCTGGAGATCCATCTCGATAAAAGAGCACGTGTAGATACAGCAACAGGATGTTTTCCTCCGTCACGTCACGTCACATCACTAACAAGAAGAAACGTGCTCTTATCTTAAAAAAGTCAAACATCGATGAGTCCTAGAGCGTCTGTGACGTGCTTTTTACGAGACGAAAGTGTCGAGAACAGGAGCGGGACTCGGTCATAAACTGCCGATGTTGGGAAAACTCTTGAGCTTCTCCGGGAAGTCATCCTTGTATAAAACGGGATCGGCGCGGTGTTCCACGACCTTCAGAGGCATGGTGCCGAACACGGACGCGAATTTGTTTATGCACTCAGACCTGAGAGAAAAGGAAAGAAAGATTATGTGTATAATGCAGGTGTTTATCAATGAGACATTGCAAGATGGATTTTAGTCTCTTCAGCTCCTTGCATCAGTAGTGTGTGCGGGGGGAAAACCGGCCCTGCTGCGAAGCATGGTGGTGGTAGCACATGCTCAGTGTTACACTTAGCCTCTTGGGTGCTTCTCTATAGTTGTGCCATATTCATTCAGTTTTTTTTAACAATGGATGTAACAGCGAATATGATTCATATTTTTCCTAAATTTTGTGCCACCTTCCAAGAACAGGCGTATTTCCATTAACATCACCTGACACTTTAGATGGACTCCAGTCAACTTATCGGCTTACCGGTTGAGTCAATGCCCCTGAAATAAACTCTTACCTGACAGACCGGATGTAGTTTTTAACCTTCTGACTTCAAGCTGAGTGAACAGCTGTCTAAAACAGGGGTTATGTAACACGGATTTTACCCCAAGCTCGATTTCCCTCAAAGCTGAGGTTTCTGAGAGGCACGACCTTATTTTCGTCCTCCTGATAGAGTTTTAGAAGTCAGAGTAAATGAAATATTTATTTTTTCCCGCAAGACTCAAGAGCTGGTCGATGACTCGAATCTAAACGGACCTCTTTAGGATGCGATAAAGTCCTGTGACGAGAATTTACATCTAAGCTGTACGACAAAAATTCAAAGAACTTTCACAGACACAGGGTTTAAGGGTTCGTTGGATAATTAAGAGTTCCTAACCTCCAGAAAAGTGTTTCTACTGTCCGATAGGAAACTCTGCGTTCTGTGGCTATACGGAGAAACTTTCTCCAGAACCATTAGATATTTTTTTTAAGGAAGCTAAAGGCCCTTAATTATCCAGTAAACCTTTAAAGAACCCTTGAACCTGCTTTTCACTGAGGTAAAGAAAATGTGCTTTTTCGAATCATTTCTTTAGCATCTGTAGTGTGTAATTTTGTACATCTTATCTTTAATTATTTTTAAAAAACTTTCCTCATTTTCAGTTTGTATTAAACAGTAGTGGGTATTATTTAGTAAGTACAGTGAAATGTGTCTAATTTATGAGAGAGAGATGCAAATCCGGACCAAATCACACCAAAGAAGAAGCAGAAGAAGAAGAAGAAGAGGAGCAATGGTGCCATCAGAACTAATTCACAACAACATCATCATCAGGGCTGAATACTTACGGAACTACACTTTCACATTTTTTTTAATTCAGCCATAATTTTGCAAAGATACATATTCTTGACCTGTACATCAAGACTTTGAGGTATTTGTGATATACTAATTAAGTCTGGAGGAAAAGTTTAAAGGGGGGAGCGAATACTTATGCAAGCCGCTGTCTTGAGTGCAGATTGCAGAGCGCTGACGTTTTTTTTTTTTTTTGAAGCGGTGCAAAGCCTGGCTTTTATGGCAGGAAACATGTTCAGAGCGAGAAGCGTGACCAGAAAGACCCCATCAATCTCCGCTGAGCCTCCAGTCAAAGGGCTGCATGGTCTGTGGAGCCAGACTCTATTAGTAACACTCTTTATTCACTTCCAAGGTCGTGCACTTGCTCAGGCCCGGAGCGGAGCGCGGGCTACCGGCTCACTTTCAAGTGTCAGAGCCATCACTCACGCAGAGGTGGCACGTAACGAGGCGCAATTAACTTTAGCGCTGTTACGTACCTGTATTTTCACGCAGTTCTCTCCTGTAGCTGAGTCTCGACTTTCTGCATCGCTCCGTTTCTCTATCATCATCTATCTGTCTTTTTTTTTTTTTTAAGTGACTCTTTAGGATCAAAATTCCTCTCTAACAAATCTATTAAAAATCAGCTTCAGAAATGTAGAACAGTGAATCGGTTGTCTCTCTGCTAGAACCCTAGAAGTTCTACGTAGAATATAGAAAATTTTTTTCACTCAAAAAGGTTTCAGTGTAAAATTATTCAGCCAAGAACCCTAATTTATTCAACATTCACTTAAAGAACTCGTAGAGTTAATAGGTCTTTGTTTGTCTCTCTGGGAGACCCTTGAAGGTTCTAAGCAGAACCCTACATCAAAATAATTTTCTATCAAAATGCCTTTAAAGAACCTTTTTTTGTATAAAGCTAATAATGTCTTTAATTATTCAAAATACCCTTAAATAACCATTAAATTACTTTTTCCCCCCCAAGAGTGCATGGAGAACCCTTAACTATCCCATGAACACTTAAAGAACTCCTGAAGAACCCTGTGTGTACCAAGAGCTAAACTCCTGACAGGTTCTAGATATTACGAAGGAAATAATGAGCAGTAATTTGCAGCTTGTATCACACACTTACCCAGTGACTACACACTCTTAGAACAAACGGTTCTTCGAGGGTTCTTTAATAGTTCACTGGGTTCTACTTTGAAACCTTTTGTCACGGGAAAATATTTTGTTGTAGGGTTCTACTCAGAAACTTTAGCTCTAGCTAAAAAATCTTTCCAGGACCTTTAAGCGTTCTTCTGTGGTCTCTCTGCAGGAACCCTTCAAGTTTCCATGTAGATCACTACAACGAAATATTTCCCTGTCAAAAAGGGTTTCACAGTAGAACCCTATTTTGAAAGCTGTGAACCCTTAATTACTCAACATACCATTAAAGAACCCTTAAAGAACCCTTTTTTCTGACAGGTAGAACTCCTGACAGGTTCTAGACAAAAGTAATGAGCAATATCACACGCTTCATCATTGGAGAATTACAGGTTCTTAGCTTCCCAAAAAAAAAACCTAAGAAGGAGAGTTTCTATGTAGAACCTTACAACAAAATATTTTCCTCTCAACTTGGTTTCAGAGAACCCCTTTTTGAAGGACACTTGAAGATCCTTGGATAAGTGTGGTACAGATTACTGCTGATTATTTGCTCTGCAGCATGCAGAACCTGCCAGGAGTTTAGCATTTAGCTATCTTGGTGCACTCTTTAAGGGTACGCTGAATAATGAAGGGTTCTTAGCTAATGGAGAACACACTACGTAGGAGATTTAAAGGTTCCCACAGAAGGAGTGCAGACTGTAGAACTTTAGGCTTTGGTTTCTTTACTAAAACTAAAACAGGAACTAATACAAGACTTTGGGAAACGTGTGTGTGTGTAGTGATTCGTCTGTTTGAGTGTGTTCTTTCTTCTGTGAAGCCGTTAGGGAAAATGGAAGCCGCTATTTTCTGTGCTCTGGTTTAGCGCGCAAGTCGCCGTGCTGATCAGACTCGGGCTTGGCACGCAAACACAGGCTGAAATTGGATGGAGAAGTTCCTCAGTGTTTGGCTGATAAATGCACATGTCTCCTGTGAAGCGCCACAATGAGGCTATTGTTGGGGAGGGGAGAAGAATACAGAATGTGTTTCAGATGCAGGAGGAAGCCATGCCAGGTCCCGAGAGCTGCCAGGGTTCCGCTCGGTCCTACGCTCAGTTTATACTTTACCTCTCCACCATGTGCGTCTGGTCCAACGACAGCCCGTCTATCGCCGTGCACTCGGGGCACTTGAACTTCTTACGTGGCGTCACCTGCACAGGAAAGAGGGCCAATCAGTGCTGATCAGGATTTTCCCCTCAATCCGACTCCTACCTTCACATGAGCTAAAAACAATGACCTGTTATGGCCTTCATTCTTCTGAGCCTCTATCAGAGGTTTAAAAAAATTAGACTCGCTGATCGCTAATTAAAAATACTATAAATGTGTTACGCTGTACTGATGACGCTGTTAGTAACGAGCAGTGCTGTGGGTTTAATAAGAACGAAAAAAGAGAGAAAAAGAGAAATAAGAAGAAGAAGAAGAAGAAGAAGAAGAAAAGAAAAAGAAGAAAAAGCACAAAAAACACAAAGCACAAAAACACAAAGAGGAACAAGGAGCAGAAAAAGAACGACGGCGATCACCGTTGATGAACAATGACGAGAAGATGAAGCACAAGAAGAACAAGAACGACAAAAAGAAGAAAACGAAGCAAGGAGAAGGAAGAGGAGGAAGAAGAACATGAAGAAGAAGAAGAAAGAAAAGGGAAAAATGAACAAAAAGAAAAGAAGAACAGCAGCAGCAGCAAGAACAGGAAAAGAAGAAGAAAAACCAAATGAAGAGGAAGATCAAAAAGTCCAAGGAAACAAAGAATAACGATAAGAGCAAGAAGAAGAAGAAG
>JAKKZN010000011.1:1405393-1417178 GCA_033441825.1 Pangasius elongatus
CATGACCTCACACTTACCTGAAGCTCGGACAGTCACACAGACTCTGTACCACATGACCTCACACTTACCTGAAGCTCAGACAGTCACACAGACTCTGTACCACATGACCTCATACTTACCTGAAGCTCGGACAGTCACACAGACGCTGTATCACATGACCTCACACTTACCTGAAGCTCGGACAGTCACACAGACGCTGTATCACATGACCTCACACTTACCAGAAGCTCGGACAGTCACACACAGAGACCTGCCAACCTTAAACGATTTTTATGCGTACAACCACTCCCCCCCCCGCACCCGCGCGCCGCCCAACTAACTGCGCCCATCAACGCACACCACAACCGCACATTGTCTATAACAGCAGCTCTGACAGCAGCGCAGGTTTACATTAATACGTTATCGTTTCTATAGTAACAGCCCATTCACAGGGTGGACGCTCCGCACAAACAGAAAGTTTCCTGTAAGGAGGTGTTTAATTAACATTTATGAAAGGAGTCTCCAGTGTCAGAGGTAAAGCTGTAGCTTTAATTTTTCTGACATCTTCGGGACAGACGGGTTTTCTGCTTTTATTTGCGCTTTTTTTTTTTTTTGGTCTTATTAACTTTAAGAGAGAGGAAAAAGAGAGGTGAGGGAACGACTGTTTATAGCTGCTATAACGTAAGTGAGAACAGGAACTAACTTCTAGTTAGTTCAAGGACGTTAAATGTAACTATAAATAGATAAAATTGAAAACCGCTCTTTAATAAATAGAAAATTGTATTTGTTGGTAAATTGCTTGTGGTGTAAGAGGAATAAAACACTTCAGGATGTGCTGATGTAGGAAAATAATCATTAATTTTTTTTCTATAAATATTTATATGATTTGCTTATTCCTCTCTATGTCATTACTTCATAATCTATTATTATTATTATTACTACAGTACATGAACTGATATCAGGGCCTCTTGAACGAGCCGACTCCGTTAAAGAAAGACAAAAGAAAGCTATTCTACACAGAGCGTATACACGAAATAAAGATGATGATCGTGAATGTCGGTGTTGTGTTTTCACTCACCACGACCGGAGGGTTGTTCCACTGCTCGTACGTGCGTGCTGCGTAGGGGTAAATGCGATCGTTGATGATCTGCAGCGTGGTCAATCCGATGGCCTTCATGGAGCTGAAGTACGCGTCCCAGAACCAGCGAGCCTGAGGATCAACACAGAACACAACGTTCGACGAGATCATCGGCTAGAGATAAAGACTGCAGACTAAAGGGGTGTAACGATACACTTCACTCGCTACTCGATTCCACTCGGTTCGATATTCTCAGAATGTTCTGAAGGAAATTTAACTGTAGAATAATCATGACGCCAAAAAAAGACGCCATTTTTATTTCTGAATCATAAACAATGCAAAACGATGTCTGGATAAAACTGTGAATACATTTAAAAACAGCTACAGAGATTTAATAACGTAAACAAGACGTACGACGGGTTCACCTTACGATAAAAATAACGCAGTAGATCAACTCGCAGAGCATCTGAAGGCTCCTGAGGAGTTATAACAGCTTATAACACGCTGCGATCCAGAGGTGCGCTCTGTATACTTTAACACTGACGGGTGGCGCAGGTGTGCATTTCCACAACGTACGACTGTCACGTTTTCACAACGCGATGGATCGTATCACGATGTATCGTTACACCCCTACAGCACACTGACAGACCAACATTCCAGGAGACAAAAAGGCGGAGAACTCGGAAAGTCGATTTTCCCTAATTCCAACATGGAATTTGGGAATGTCCAGAGCAAGGTCATACTCTGAATTTATGAATTATTCCTGCATGAAAGTACTTTTTTTGGATGATTTATAATAATCTTGTGTGTTAATATTTATTAATGGATGTCACATCACGCATTTTAAAGGTTTTTTTGTTATAATTAATGTTGTGGAACGTCCGGGAGTCGCTACTTCCTGTTCTTAGTTGCGTTATAGCAGCGATAAACAGTCATTCCCTCACCAGCCACACACACACACACACACACACACACACACACACACACACACACACACACACACACACACTCTCTTTCAAAAACATACTTTGTCAATTTTACCCAGAAACCTGAACGCATAAACTCTTCTGTCCTGAACATTTTCCTGTTCTGGGAAATTTTGCCAAGCGCTCACACTGGAGACTCCTTCCATAAATGTTCAATAAACATCCCCTAACCAAAAAAAAAAACAAAACGCAAAGCACCACATCGACAATTGAATGTTTTACTTTCTTAAGCAACAACACATTTTATAAATACGTTTATTGTTAGCCTGAGATTATGCAGAGCATCCGCTGTATGCGCTGTTGCCATGGAAACAATAGCAAGTACATTAATATTAACCTGTCATTCATGTTACAGCCAGAACCTGACCGATCGGATTCAAGAATCGAACCGCGCTGTGTCGTATAAAACGCGTTTTCACAAGACGAAAGCTACACGTCAAGTAAAACGTGACGTTGAGTAGAAAGTAATGTAACAGGGAATCTGTTTAATGTGTGTGTGTGTGTGTGTGTGTGTGCCGCCATTTTGTTGACATCAGGTGTGTTGACGTTTACATCAGAGAACTTCCCAACCTGATTGACCTCTCCACTGCACTTTTCCGTGCCATGAGGTTCGGGCTTTTCCGAGTTTCGAGTACGACGCTCCCTCCGTCTCCCTCCACACTCCCAGAATCCTCCTGGTGCCTTCCTGACCTTCCGCAACACTTTCAAAGGCATCAGCGTCATTAAAACCCGGCGGCACGACTGCAGGGACACTCCGGATGGTTACGAGCTCTTCAGCCCATCAGTCTTTCAACCTTTTTGCCTCCCCCCCCCAAATGGCACAGGCTCGGCTCTGCAGCTCCAAAACGCGAGCTCGAGGTCAAAGGTCAAGCCACGTCATTCCTCATCAGAACCCGTCACTCTAGCGGCGGTGATGTAAGTCACGTACGTGCTATAAATTACTCTAGTGCTGTATTAATGTAACTAAATCATGGTGTCGGACAGGAGCGTACCCGTGGAGTAAATTTATTTGCGCAATTTCAAGAACTTTAGAATTCCTTAACACACACACACACACACACACACACACACAAACACACACTTCGCATATTTCAGGACATATTTAGCTGTGCAGGATTATCTCATGATAATGATGACATGTCTAACAATTTCAATAAACAATACTTTCATTCTGCAGGTCTTGATTTATTTATTTATTTTTAAATTATTATTATTTTAGTTTTGCTCTGTATAGATTTCAAGTTATGAGTTAGAGATATTGTTCAGGATTTTTTAAAATTATTATTATTATTATTATTATTATTATTATTGTTCTCAAAGACTAAGGATTGCTAAGAAAATCCTAGCATGCAAAAAAAATAAAATTCTACTACAAAATAAATGTAAATATAACAAAATATGATATTTAAAGACAACAGCGCTAATGATGAATTTTTCTGTAAAGAGAAATGTGTTTATTTAACAATGATGGAAGGAGTCTCCAGTTTCAACACACTGTAACGGTCAGAGTTAAAGAAATCCTCAGGACGGAGAAGTTTACACTTTTTGCGGTTTCTCGATAACAAAAGACAACCGTTTTTTAATCAACTTCAAAAGAGAGACCGATAAAGGAACAACTGTTTATAGCTGCTATAACGTAAGCGATAACAGGAACTAACAACTTTCAAATGTAATTATAAATGGATAAAAAGTATGGCGTATCGTTCATTAATCAATAAAAGATTGAACTCTTGGGTAAATTGCTGTCATATATGAGGAATAAAAGACTTGTGGATTTGCTGTTATAGGAAAATAATCAACTTTTGGATGTGATCGAGACGGCTGTTGATTATTTCACCACAACAGCGTGACACGCAGTGTTTTATCCTGTGCATGACGTGCACGGAAACGTAAACAGTCCAGTAACCGCTCGGTTTAGGACACGCATGAACAAAACTTCAAGTGAAAATTATATAACATTCTACTCTGAATAAGCAACGAGGACGCCTTCGTTATTTGCGCGCCTCTCTTTCCTGTTTTTTTTCCCCCTGAACATTTTTTTATTTTTTTCCCTCCTTTTTAAAAAAAAAAAAAATCCATCATCAAACTTTCAGAGAAGTTTATTTTCAAAATGCAGCACTACTCTTTACACACGCCACCTATCGCAGAAACGTCTTCACGTGTCGCAATGACGTTTCCTGTCAGATCGCTCGCTCCTTAGCAACGCGATAAACGCTTCCAGGAGAGTTTACAGCTCCTGTCGTACCGTAAATCGATCAGGGTGAGAGAAAGGATTAAGTGAAGAATTACATTTACAAAAGATATTAAATACTGGCTTTAAAAAAAATTCATAAATAAAGAGAAAATGTTTCAGTAGCTTGAGGTTATACAATTTCCTTTTTCCCCCCTAGTAAGGAAAAACAAGAGCCTTGCTGTGAAAGCGATAAAAGTGTACACTGGAGACTCGGAGGACTCTGAGAGAAACGATCTCGTCTCTCTGTCAGCGAGCTCTACTCGCTCTGTCGGCGGCTTCCCTCCGATCGCCGGGCACATTTTCCGTTTTATTGACTGGCGTGTTTGTTGTCATATGGTCTACAGAGAGCTCTGCGTTAGTAGAAGCTCTCTCTCTCTCTCTCTCTCTCTCTCTGTACCGTCCTCAGCCCCTACGGCTCTCGGGCCTTAAACGCCGAAAAGAAATACAACGACACAAAAACAGCTTTTCTTTTTATGGAGAAGGGAAGAGGACTGAGAAAGACTTTGCGATCCCGAGGGAGGGGGTCGAGCGAAGCGTGGACGCCCATAAATCAGGGCCGTGATGAAAGTTTCCTTTCCAACCGGGAAGAAGGCAGAGAGAAAGAAGAAGAACTGGGGGGAAGAAAGGAAAAAAAAAAAAAAAAAAAAAAGACGCACCCATCGGGCTCTAAGCTCCGAATCCCTCTCACACTCGAACGCCAGGAGGAATTTTTATGAGACGCAGTTGCATGAGAAGGAAGATAACGGACGGCGATAGTTAAAACACCTTTCACGGTACCCTTTTACACTTAAGAATGCTGAACTCTATTGTCCTTATTTTTATTTATGTGCTATAAATGACATATATATTAAATAACGCTGAAAAGAAAATGTCCAATAGTCACTCTGGTATTATTATTATTATTATTAACAAAAAATAACTCGGACTTTCGGTTCCTCTCTGCGTGTGCTCTAATCTAATCTAATCTAATCTAAAAAGCGTTCTGCTCTGAGGGGGTCTCGGTCTGCTCCGCTCCGCTCTGCTTTGTAGAAGAGTGCCGAGAAACCGACGTTAACCGAGAAGCAGCTGTTTAACACGTAGCTAACAAATTGTTTGACCTTAAAATCAACAGCGCCTCCTTTAAAAAAAAAAAAAAAAGAAACAAAAAAAAAAGGAGAAAAAAAAAAAACGTGGCGGTTTCCTGCTATAAATGCATATGCTACTGCGTACAGATTTTTATTATTTTTTTTTTCCCTTTCGCACGAGCTGAACTGTCCTGAAGCGCCGTGACGATCGGTCGGGGCGCCGCAAAATTACAGCCGACAATAAAAAAAGAGGAGCAGACCGCACTTTTTTAAATAAAGTGGGTGCAAAGGGATCTACGAAACATGCAACCTGTGGTAAACAAGACACCATCTCTCTCTCTCTCTCTCTCACACACACACACACACACACACACACACACACAAGATTATCACACTCCATACGGTGGATGATTGACGCCTGCGCCCTCTGTTGGTGAAATAAGACTCTGCACCGTGCGTCAATCAACGCTCTTATCTCTGCCTTCCAGGTTTTAATCATGACATTAGACTTTTTGCGAATTTAACCCTTTCATGCACTTTAACCCGCGTGTCGTTCTGCTGCTCAGAGGACTATTCGCTGAAATCAGCACAGAATATTTTCATTTTTTCCCCTGAAATCAGCTGCACCTGGAACCGTGTACATTCTGTACAGCTACATTTCGTTCAAAAAATTTATTTTTTTTTTTAATTCTGATCCCTAACTAATCATTTTAGATGTGAATATTTAATATAAGTAATGTTAAGATGTTAAAATGTTAAGATATTTGGAGTATTTGAATTTTAATAATTCATGTATTTATTAAAAAGTTATATCTTATCATATGGTATTTTATTTTATTTGTGCGCTTATTTGCGTCCGATCGACCGATTTTTAAACAGATTTGACTTTTGCGAAAGAAACTTAAAACGATTGAATCTCACACCTATGATTTACCTATGAAATAATTTTTAAGATTTGCTTTCAACGTAAGCTCCAGGTAACCGCAGAACGCCGTCCTCCCCTCGTCCAATCGGATCTTATTTAAAAGCGTTAAAATGTTTACTTTGTTATCCCCTATATTAAACTTTAAGCGTTGTTGGGTGAATCTACAATCGACCTTTTTCTTCTTGTTGGTCTATTTTTACTTCAACTAACGGTCTCCTATATTACCCACAACGCCGTTCGGCTAGCTGCTGTCAGCGGTGCGGTGCAACTTCTCCCTCGCTTCACCTCTACTTCAAGAGAGAGTGATGCGGCGGCACTTTAGCGTTTTAGCCCCATCCAGCTCTCTCACCCCCTCCTCATCTGGTACACGCATTCAAACAGCTCAGCTTCTGAAACTCTGACTTCTGCGCCGATGCCGCGTCACTCCGCTGTCAACTTGGCGATTGATCGGCCCGGCTCCGCTCAGAGACTGCAGACAGCAGATCGACGTCACGTAAGACCCTCAAACTCACCGGCGCTTGCAGCAACATCTTCACTACTTCTAACAACCTCTAACGTCTTTCAGGAATAAAAGACATACAGCACTACAGCACTAAACACATCAGAAATATTTAAATATAAACGTATTTCATGTCTCACAAGCGTAAAAACGGAGACAGGAAGTGTGTTTAACTCGTAAGTAATTTCAGCACATAATATAAAAAAAAAAAAAAACACCAGAACAAATTAAGGAAGGTGATTTAACGTGATTTATGTCTATACCAATCGGCACTCATATAGGATAAAATGTAGCGGCAGTAATTTAGCGGACGTGTTTTGATAAATTTATGTACAGCAGTAGTGAGTCTCTTGTTATTTTTGGCCGCGGCTCGTCTGAAACGGTTATTTCCCCGACGCTTCGCTGAGGGAGACACGTTATGAAGAAGCACAGATGGGGATGTTAGATGTTAGTGCGGCGGAACAGAGGTCATAACTTCTCACTGGATTAAACTTCACATGACAGCTCAGGATCCTCGCAGCAGCGCAGCGCCGTGGTTTCAGAGCTGGAGGAGAGACACCTGATTCGCCTCAGCGCTTAATTACCAGGTTTATTCGGTGTGTTAAAGGACTGAAATCATTAAACAGCTCTGGAATTCAATCCTCAGGGACTGCTCTTAAGCTATTAAAAGCCACACACACACACACACACACACACACTTGTTAGACACACAGTACGACAAGATCATTTTATTAGTCGCTACTTGACCTCAATGACGAAGGTCATTGCCGACCCACTTTTATTCCACGTGTAATTTTCATTTGTATTATTCACATAATCCACGAAACAAGTTCTGGCACAGCGTAAGAAAAGACAGAACGTGTTCCGTGGACGTTCGGCGACATCAACCGTAACTATAAACGGATAAAAATGACAGTGTTGTTTAGTATGGTGTTGTTTGCTCCCTCTCCACTGTCTCTCTATACTTCCGTCTCGAACCGAAAACAAGTGGAGGAAAAAATCTCCTCTGTCCTGAAAACGTCATGAACCTTAAAGCTACAGATTCACCTCTGACACTGGAGACTCCTTCCTCAAATGTTCGATTTACAGAAAACTTTACCATAACAACCATCGCAGGTTTCTTATTAGCGCGGCGTCCGCTGTACAAGTCTCCGTGACTGAGCTGTTACTATAGTAACGAACTTCACGCATTAATATAAACCTGCGTTATGGTATAAAAATATCTATTAAAGTCGTGCGATGGATACGATTCTAATCGCATACGTTACAATTATGTTAATTACTTTATAGAAGCATTATTTATTATATATATATATCTATTTATATAATGAACTTTATTCTATAGTTCTTTTGCACGTTCAAGTTGGGATTAGTGTAGAAAGCTAGGTTCTGTACGGTGATCTGTTATCACGAAAAACTTTCCTTCGTAAAAACGCTAACGGTTTACTGGACAATGATCCTTTGCCTTAATCTCCACCTCCTCACCTGTCTCTGCATCTCCTCCACCTGTCTGTGAGGAATGCTTTTCAAAATCATGTACATCTCCGGAAGCTTCTCCTCCGGAATGACGACCGACGCTCTGGAAAACAGAGAAGCACGACGACTGAACGCTTTACGCTCAGAAATTATTATAAAAACATACCCAGGTTTCATGAATATATAAAAAAAAATGGTGTGCAAACATATTTAGACTTTTTTTTCTACATATTTAATACATTAACAAATAAATAAAACATAGTAAAAAATGTTTTTTAAAAATTGTAAAAAAAAAAAAAAAAAAAAAAAATTGTAAAAATATTTGCAATGTATAAAAGTTATTAAATACCACTTTTAGATTTAAAATATAACAAAATATTTGTTCAAATATACAAAATATAGGTGATATATTATTTAGTACTTATGCAGTTTAGCTCAAACGTTATGTATAATTAATAATAATAATAATAATAATAATCATCTTTTCTATAGTATTGACCTCCTCCCCCCCGTATGTGACGTACGTACCTCTTCCAGTCCAGCACCTCAGAGAAGGGCAGGATGTACGAGTCGGCCATGATGACGGGAACGCAGCCCGCCTGCAGCACGTCGCTGAGAGCGGCCTGGCCGAGCCGAGCGCCGCGCAGCACCACGCAGAACGACGACTCCTGCGGCACGATAACGACAAACAGCGATGACGAGAGCAAAACGCATGCGTCTGGCGCTACGGAGTCTGAGGGACAACGGGAAGGTGCCGGGGCGCCAATACTTTTGGTGAACAAAGAACGAGATTAAGATTTTATGTGGATTAAAAAAAAAATTTAATTTTGAATCGTCTGAAATTTTATCTTTTTGATAAGTTCCATTTTATACGACTATAAACGTCACTTTTTTTCTTCTTTTTAAATATAAAGTGTAATTTAATTTTGGTCTAAAAAAAAACAATAAAAATAAAGGGGCATTAAATTATAAAATAAAGTACAACTTTATAGTTAAACTGTTACTTGCAAAGTCGATCGCTTCACTCTGGGACAAACTTTTCTTTTCAATTTTTTTTTTCTTTTTATGGAAAAGTGGCTCCTGTGAGAGGGAGTGAAAAAAGGAGAATGAAAGAAAAGATAGATAGATAGATAGATAGATAGATAGATAGATAGATAGATAGATAGATAGATGGATGGATGTTAAAAATGCATGTGCACAAAAANAAATAAATAAATAAATAAATAAAAGAACCAGGACAGAGCAGGATCTAGTACATAAAAAAAAAACTAAGTGAATGAATAAATAAATAAATAAATAAATAAATAAATAAATAAACAAACAAATAAATAAGAAAAAATAAGCATGAGAAAGACAACAAATTAAAAAAAGAAACAGCAGAACAGGGTTGATTACACTGCAGAGAAAAACATTTAAAGATGAACGAATGAACGAAAGAGGAAGTAACATGCATGTGCACATCAACAAATAATATAAAAAAAAATAAATTAATTAAAAAAAAAAACACACACCAAAACTCGGATGAATACATGACAGAAAAAAAGTGAAAAGATGAACGAATGAATAAAGAATTAAGAAAAAGCATGTGCACATCAACAAATAAAAAAAATCTTCACAGCACAACAGGAACACAAACATTAAAATACTGTAAATGGAGAAAGAAAGAAAGAAAGAAAGAAAGAAAGAAAGAGAGAAAGAAAGAAAGAAAGAAAGAAAGAAAGAAAAATGCACCAAAATTGGGATGAATACATGACAGAAAAAAATGTAAAAGAATATGAATGAATGAATGAATGAATAATTCATGCGCACATCAACAAATAAAAAAAACAGCAAAAGAGGGAAGAATATATCACATAAAAAAATTTAAAAGGCGATGAATGAACGAACGAATAAATGAGTAAAGAAGGAAAAACAGATTTTAAATAAATCACTAAACAGGGATATAATTATTATTATAACAGGGATATTAATTAATTAATAAGAAAAAATACGCCTGTACATCAACAAATAAAAAACGAAAATGGGATGAAAACATGATAGAAAAAAAAATCTACAAAAGAGAAAAATATACAACAGAAAAAGCACACCCCAACGAGGAGATTAAATTGTTTAAAAGGATCTTTAAAGCCGGAGGCAGATTTCCGCTCACCGATCAGCCAGGTTAATGTTAAGACGCCCAGTTTGTCGAAGCGGTTTGGGCGCAAACGCGTCGGCGAGATTAAAGCGAGACGGCGGGTGGCTGAGGAGGCGAGTGCCGTGACGCCGCTGCGCAGGTGAGTTACCTGTAGGATCTGGGGGTAGTCGTACGTCTGGGCCTTGGAGCAGCGTTTCCGGGCCGAGGCCACGCCCTGAGAGAGGTTACTGCACTTGTCCAGCAGGAGGATGGACTCTCCGTTCTCCTCCTTCAGCCTCTCCAGCTCTGTGCGGTACTCCCGATGGACGGCTGTCTGAGACGACAGGATGAAGTATCGCCTCGGGCTGAAACACGAAGCCGAGACGTTCGCGTCGACGTTCTGTGATTGTTTTTAATTATTACGCAGCGTAAGAACAGAACTCACCCGGGCTGTCTCTCGGGGAGGTCGACTTCAGCGGACAGCGGGCTGTACACGGGGATGCTGACGTCGTAGCCTTGCCTGTAGGTCCACGTCGAGAAACCGCCTCCGGCTAGCAGAGCTCTGCGCAACAAGCCACATATTATAATCTAATCACTTATTTTTAATCGCACTGCCTCAGAGTCCTCGCGCTTTATTCTCAGCAAGCTTTTACAGGTGGAGACGCGGGGTGCCAATAATTACGACACACGGGTTTTTGCACGCGCTTTTGAAAAGTTTTGAGCGATTCAGAAAAAAACGCACGCTATCATTCAAATCACAGGTGTGTATGCGTCAAAGCGCTCGTTCGGTAAAACTCTCTATCTATCTATGTGTGTATATATATATATATATATATATAAACTCTCTAACCTGATTATGCATCTCTCGTTAATAAATAAAATGCTAATCGTGGGCGAACTGCTGAGGTATAAGAGGAATAAAACACTACTGGGTCATGATGTTACAGGAAAAACAACTTCAGGGTGAAAACACTGACACTCCACTATCACTCTTGCATTTTTTTTTTATTTTTATTTTTTTATGATTAGACGCCAAAGGTGTGTTTGTTCTTACAACAGTCCTTAAAATAAAACAATCCGGGGAGGAAAAAAAAATAAATCCGCTCCGAAGCTCCAAAGTTTTAAAGATCAGGACGCTGATTAAAAACCGAAGAGCTGCAAAATAAGGACAAGCAGCACACACACACAGTCTTTTTATCTACCCACACACACACACACACACACACACACACACAATGGCAGCTGGTTTTGTTGAGGTTACACACCAAATGGAGCACAGCTGGATGAATCCAGGAAATTCCCTACAGCTCCAGATAAGCGTTCGCCATTTCAGGGCTTTCGAGTACATAAAGCTCACCTTTTCCACTCGGAGGCCGAGGAACAGGCTGAGAAACGAGCGCTGCGTAGCAGCAAATACCAGGAGATTACACTC
>JAKKZN010000011.1:1438880-1448885 GCA_033441825.1 Pangasius elongatus
GAGATAGACGTATAAACAGAAGGAACTGTAAAGTGATGAACTTCAAGCTCCTGTTGATTCCTGAGGAAAAAAAAAAGCATTGTGCCGTTTGCACACACCAGATGAAAAGGCGAGACAGATGGGACTGCGGCTTGTCCCCAGACATTTCACAAGTTCCCCTCCCCAAACCTCGGCTACACACTGGAGCAGAGACGTGCGATTGTTACACGCGGTGTTCACGTCGTCTCTTTCACTTTCCTAATTAGCCGACGCACAGCGTGCTCCGGCTCCCTGACTCGCGCCTGAAAGTAGCCGGGAGCAGAGACACCTGTGGGCTTTATCTGCCCTCTCCCCCATGCCGAGCTCTCACAAAGCCGTACACACGCCTCTGACCGGCCTCCTCACGGCCTCCTCACGGCCCTGCTCTGCATTTATAACACTGGAGACGGGCTACAACCGAGTCGCTATTCATCCCTGCCGAGGAGAGACCATTAGCGGCTGCAGGCAGGTGGAGCTCGGCACAATGCAGCTCTCTAATAAAGCATTACTTCTGAGGCTTGGAGACAGACGGGGAAAACCTTTTGTGTCCAAGATCAAAACATATAAAGCTGTTTTTTTTAATGCGGTCACTGAAATCCAGATCCAGAAGAGTATGTGTGTGTGTGTGTGTGTGTGTGTGTGTGTGTGTGTGTGTGTGTGTGCATATGTGTGTGGTCCTAACTAGCAAGAGCAAGGAAACAATAATAAAAAATTTTAAAAAATGTAAAAATAAAGGCCAAAAATAAAATCTCCTGATCATTTATTGTGTTCTGATTCTCATCTGTAAATATTAAAAAATATAAAAATATAAAAATGTGCAAATGCTCCACAGAAGATAGCAGTATTTCAGGGTTCTACGGTTCTTCCCTGCAGAATAATGCTTATTTTTGTGTTTATTTTTGTGTTTATTTTTGTGTTTATTTGTCATTTATGAGCTCCGTACTCCTATACTGAAGAATGGTACGTGCCTTTTTTCATTCTTGTTGCTTTCCACTTGGTAGCTCCTACTGCAATGGGAAGAAAGAAAAGATCTCCCAATGCAAAAGGGAATTTAAATAAATACATCAGACACATCAAATGCTTTGCATTTATTTAAAAATGTAATAAACATTTAAAAATGTGTTTAATTAAGTGTGCATTAATGTACATATTCTGAGAAATCATGGATATTTTGATATCTTTTTATTAATTTTTTTTAATAACTAATTTGATGTTGGTAATTTGATGTTCAAATTTTGTACTTATGTTAATTTTTTTACAGATACTTTTTAAAATTTTTATAAATAAACAATTTAAATTAAATCTAAAAATTGCTTTGTAGACAATCGAACAGGTTTTATTACTGTTTTACTACAGTGTATATCATGACAGGTATCATGTACCGTAGAAATGTCTTTAAGAATCGTGATACGATATTTTTGCCATATCGATGCTACGCTATCAACAGCAACATCAGCAGCAGATAAATGACTAACAGCCGTGTTTATAATTCTGGATTTAACCCTGTAACAGTGACTGAGTCTGACCGCACCGCGTCTGCTTCGTAAGCAATCAGCCGAAAGCGTGTAATTATCTGTTTATAAGCTCTCGTCGGTTCAGGCGTGGATTTTGTACGAAGGCTGATGGCGTCTGGTGGCACAGGCTCGGCTTGTGTATTGGCATGTCAGCGCTTTTTCACCTCTCCTCCTCTCAGAGTCAATGCAGTTAATCTGTTTAATCACCGAGGGGAGAAATGAGCTCGGTCTTCTCCTCACACACACACATGCAAACAAACACACACTTCAGTAATCCTGCTAACTCTAAGTCCCTCCGTCACCTGCCAATCAGCTCCTGGCTTTCTCCTTTTAAGCAGTTTCTCCTGTCGCAGCTGAAGCCTGAGGATGAACAGCAGTGGAAATGAAGACGGAGAGTCATTCCACTACGAAAGGGATTTTCCTGACTTTCTCTTCCCCCGTAAATGATGAGCAGACGAGAAGATTGTTGGCGGCAGGTTTCAACAATGAAGCAGACCATAAAAAAACACACACACACACACACACACACACACACCCAAGTTTCAGACTTCAGGTCAGTCTGAATGTGTTACGTTCTCATTGCGTCCTCTATTAGAAGGCGATGAGAGGAAGTCGTGCAACGGGAACTATCAGGGTCTCGCATCTACGAGACAAAGTCTGTTTCCGCATGATAAACCCAGGAACTTTTGCTGCTCTGAGCTTCCTTCACAGATGAGGGGATTGTTGTTCAAGACAACAGGCCATTAACTCGGACCCTGAGGTTGACAAGAGCGCATATTTAGGAAAGAACAAAATGTTAACAGTGGGCTGAAAATCAGTCGTGAAGGTCGCAGCTCAAGGCAAACCGTGCTTTTAGCCGGGAAAAAAAAAACATTTCAGAATGTTAAAACCTCCTTGAGTTCAAAAATTACAAATTTAAACCAGTTATCTCCTTTTGGGTGTTTTGTTCTCATTTAATTCATTCACACAGCACAGCACACTCCACTAACGTCACGTTTCTCCATTTAAAACAGCTAAAAAAACTCTTTACTTCAGTATAAAACTTGGAATTTTGGGCGGAGCTATGTAAGAGCTTAATTTGTGATGTCACAAAAAAAACTCCACAACTTTCGACCAATCACGTTCAATATGCTAATTATTCGAGGACGACTTTATAGTATATGTGCTCAGCTTGTTATCTAGCTAACCACACTAATGTTAGTGAGGAACAAATTATGGTTGCCATGGGAACATTATTTATATTTAGTTAGCTAGTAATGCAAGCTAGTAGCTAGTAATAGCTACTAGTAATGGTAGCTAGTAATGCAAGCTAGTTTACTAGCAGTTGACTAGCCGGCTAGCTACAGGTTAGCTAATCTTCGTGATATTACGGCTGGTTTATACGTTTGTGTTAAAGCGTACTTGGGCGTTTATGGATAACGTGTTAACATGAAGTCCACTGATAAACTAACTGGATGTTGTGCGTCTCTTCGGTACTGTGAGTCAACAAGCCTACAGTCCAACGCTGATTGGCTGATGCAGGGAGGGGGCGTGTTCGGTTCAGTTACGTACCCAGAACGGTTTGGGTTCATGTTGCAGGAAACGTGGACTACGCTAGAGCCAAAACAACAAAGCTAGCAGAATGGAGTAGCTTGAGGAATGAGTAGCAGAAGAGACTGTTAAGAATGGGCGTTTCCTAATTTGCATATTCATGTATATTCATGATTGCTGGTATTTTAAATAAGAATTGAAAGTCTAGATGCCCTCCTGAGTCATTTTAACTATAAACAATCATTGAAAATGTGTTAATTAAAGGTTTGCACTTGCAGTTTGGAGGAACTTAATGTTACAACCAACAGCATAAATCTCTAAGACGCGTTATAACAACTTCACATGCGCATAACAACTTCAGCAGAAAAAACAAACGAATTTTGTCCTTCACTGTACAACAGTAAGAGTACATAACAGGTAAGAATGCATCAGTGGTAGAGTTAGTGCAATAACAGAAATCAGGACGCTGACTTCCGCCTTCAAAACAAAGCTTTTCAACATTTATGAACATTTTTTTCTAGGATCAAACACCGGATTATAATCCTCCCTCCAGCTGAACAGCCCTGAGCCAGGAGCAGAGCTCAGCTCAGCATCTGCACTGACAACAAGCCTGAACAACAAAAGCATAAAACTGCTTTGCTGCGACCCGCATTTCTGATTTAACGCGTTTGCGCAAAACAGGACGCGTTTCTCTGCGCAGCTCGCGGACTTGTTTACGTCTTTTACGCACTCAGCTGAACACAAAGCCGTCAGTTTTGAGTCGCAGTCAGGAGAAAAGTTCAGCCTGAGATTTTCTCCAGTCTGCTCCTGTTGTGTTTCTGTGGAAGTGGAGAAAGTGTTCCGTGTCCCACTCACCATGTGCTTTAATCCGCTCCAGGGTCTGCAGCAAAGAACCCGGTTCCACAACGCGCAGGAACGCAGAGGAACGCACAGGAACGCAGAGGAACGCAATCCCAGCGACTAAAAGGCGTGAAAACGTAGCGTCTGCGTGAACACACTGTAGCTCCTGATCATCTCACGGATACTGCAAGCTCAGAGCCTCAGCCGTGTGTGTGTGTGTGTGTGTGTGTGTGAGCTTCAGTGGGCGGGGACGCATCCGATCATACACATATGGTCATGTTTCAGTTAGGAGTGGTCCATAAACATTCACTGATTCTCCCACAAACGTTTTTATTTTCCAGAGTTCGTTTTTAAAATGTACATTATAAAAAATAATATGATTTGTGGCTTTATGTTTACTTTTATGTTACCACTTCTACTGCAAAAAAGTACTAATTATTATACTGAACATTTCTGAAACGAGTTACTTTAATCATTATTTCTTAGACAATTAGACAACTTTATGTTATTGTGATAAAATAAAAGTAATAAATATATTTAAAAATGCAACTACAATGGATTTCATGATCAAATGTAACACAGTCTTAAACTGAATTAGCTTTTATTTTCATTCCTTTCATTTAATTTCTGACTAAGAATAGTTTATTTTTGTATTTTACGATGACGTTAGCTTTAAACCTGCAAGCGGCACACGGTGACGTGTCCTGGGGGCGGGGCTTATTTAATTGCCAGGTTGTGGGCTGGGTCTTGTAATTGGATTCCTATGAAGTAAGAGCAGATCATGTGTTGTTGACTGGAGGCAGGGTTTATTTAACTCCCACACTTTGGGGAGGGGCTTATTTAATTCAGACACTATGGGGCGGAGCTTATTTAATTCTCAGTTGTGGGCGGGACTTCTGTAATTCCCAGGCTGTTTGGAGAGTGGTTTATTTAATTTCCACACTGTGAGGGGAGTGGCTTATTTAATTTCCACACTGAGAGGTGGGGCTTCTTTTATTCCCACCCCCTGCTAAGAAGGATGTATGTAATTCCCACACTGTAGGGCGGGGCGGGGCGGGGCTTATGTCTAGTAAGAGATTAGCGAAAAAGCTAGCGTGCTGCTACAGGAAAATAATCAACGATGTCATGGTATGATGTGATTATCTTCCTATGACAGTACATCCCGGAGTTTGTTATTCCTCTTATACCACAGCAATTTGGCAATGTTTACAATTTTTTGATTTATTAAAGAACGACACGTCATACATTTTCTTCATTTACAGTTACGTTTAACGTTGTGGAACGTCTGTGAAATGAGTTAGTTCCTGTTCTCACTTACGTTATAGCAGCTATAAACAGTCGTTTCCTCACCAGCCTCTCTTTTCTTAGTTAATAAGGCAAAAATAAATCAGCTTGTCACCTTTTGTTACAGAGAAACCGCAAAAAAAGCGTAAACTCCTCTGTCCCGAAGATGTCGGAAAACTTAAAGTTACAGCTTTACATGTTAACCCTTTATGGTACATCTCCTCCTTTTTAAAATCTGTTTCTGATTAATGGAGCGTCCACCCGTACGAGTCCCTGTGAACGAGCTGTTGCTATAGAAACGCTAACATGCTAGAACGAGCGCATTAATATAAACACACAGGGATCTGAACGATAATGAAAATTAGAAGGGGTGGAGTCAGGGCCATTAGTGTAGATAGTGCGTAGCTGTCCTGTGTGTGTGTGTGGTTTTGAGCAGTTAAAGAGATTTCAAGAAGATTGTATTAGAAATTATATCCATTTTAATTATATAAATGTAACTTCCACCCATCAGCAATGTGTATCATCAGCATAAACCACTAAAGTCACCTTTTTCCATTAAAGCAGCTAAAAAAAACCCTCATTACTTCAGTATAAAACTAGGGATTTGGGGCGGAGCTATGTATGAGCTTAATTTGAGTTAAAATAAACTCCACACCTTTCGCCCAATCACGTTCAGTATGCTAATTATTCGAGGACAACACTGTAGTACCCGTACACTTTAGCGTGCTCAGCTTGTTATCTAGCTAACCAAACTAATGTTAGCGAAGCCCAGATGGTGGTTGCCAAGGTAACATTATATTTTAACAGATTTAGCTGCTCTTGAATAATTCAGTGAGAAAATTATGATGCAAATCGAGACTTATATCTGTGAAATCTCACTCATGTCATGCTAGTAACACAAGCTAGTTTACTAGCAGTTGACTAGCCGGCTAGCTACAGGTTAGCTAATCTTCGTGATATTACAGCTGGTTTATACGTCTGTGTTAAAGCGTACTTGAGCGTTTATGGATAACGTGTTAACATGATGTCCACTGATAAACTAACTGGATGTTGTGTGTCTCTTCAGGTGCTGTGAGTCAACAAGCCTACAGGCCAACGCTGATTGGCTGACACGGGAAGGGGGCGTGTCCGGTTCAGTTACGTACCCAGAACGCTTTGGGTCCATGTTGCAGGAAACAGGACACAGGAAGAAGAAGAAGGTACTGAGTGATGGACAGCATGTGCAGGTGGAATTCCCTGACGGGATATTTACTAATCATATCATTATGACGCGTCTATAGAGAGATGGAACAACAGTCAGTGTGTGTGTGTGTGTGTGTGTGTGTGTGTGTGTTTGACCAGTGGACTCTGACATTCAGTGAGAGCTCCATGCTGCCTGCAGTTACTTTAATTGACTGATCTGGACCCTAAGAGGGTCCGGGGAGAGCTCCATGAATAATGCCTCTAGGCAAGGTGACCCAACCGGGATCATTAGACGTTCTGCTCAGGACCTGAAAGTGATATTTATAGACACAGCTACAGATACATTACTTGACTTTCCTTCCTTGCTGTCACAGGGCACTTTCAGCCTCAGACCTGCTTTATATTCTGACAACAGAATGGCCGTTATTTCATCCATCCATCCAAGAGAATAAAACTGGCCGTGCTTTCTGGGTGGGAGGGGGGGCAGTCTGTTTCTCTCTCTCTCTCTCTCTCTCTTTGCTGTTAAGCACAGCAACACTAGCCAATCGTGGATGTCTGTGAGCTCGTGTATGCAGAAGGGGGTAGATAGCACTTTCCCCTGAGTGATTTACCCCGCCCCGGTTGATGGCTGCCTGGTGGGTGGGAAATGGCTAAGTCCAAATTCAGGAGGAAATGTGTGGGGAAAAGAAATTCCCATTATGTAGAGGAAGGTAAGCTAAAGAACAAGCTGTAGGACATAAGGATAGATGGTATTGCACTTTATAAATTCTGGATTCTGATTGGTCAGAAATGCAATCACAGGTGTATGTTAATGCACTTGTTCTAATACCTTATTCTTTTCTAGAGTAACAGCTCGTGAAAAAATAAATTCCAGATTAAAAACCTGTGCAACTGTTGATCTGCGAGGCGATGTTTATTTAACATTTATGGAAGGAGTCTCCAGTGTCAGAGGTAACAGTTGGTGGCTGTAAATTTAAGTAACTTGAAGGAATTCATGCTTTATGGCTTTTCATAACATTTTTAATGGAAAGAGATGGAGAGTACATGTGGTGTACGGGAAATAAAACCTCAGGACGTGCTGTTACAGGGAAATAATCAACTTCGACACGGTATCAGTAACTCCGCTTCATTAAACCACCCTGTCGTTGGTTATTTTCCTACAACAGCACCACACGCGGTGTTTTATTCCTTCCTCGGACCCTCACAGCACTCAGGTTATCTCCACTGCTGCGCTTCTGTTCTCTCTCTCTCTCTCTCTCTCTCTCTCTCTCTCTCTCTCTCTGTCTATCTCTGTCTGTCTCCCTCACCACTAATAGATAAACCAAGAGTCCGAGCAGTTGCCTCATTAAATCAGCAAAGCAAAGAGAAGGACCATGAAGGAATCCTTGTGACAGCTGGAACCATCAGCAGGCTGTGAGCCCCGTCTCCACCCACGGCTCCCCTTCACCCTCCATCCTGACACAGGCACCGGGAAGGGAAATGTCCACTTCTCTTCCTTTATGGAAAATTGCAGCCATGCCAGGAACAGAGCCTGCATGTTTATGATAAAACATAACACGTTTTGTGACTGTGTGTGGAAACGTAACAATTTAACAGCTAATACATGCATTTAAACTGCAATTCACCAAACTCAGCTTGAGAAGCTAATTGCATCAGTGTTGCTCAGTGGCCAGTAATATAGTTATAATTATCTCATTTTTCCCATTGGCAGCACTAGAAACACGGATAATAAGCCCAAACAATGGCTGTTTCAGACACACACACACACATACACACATTCATTTGGAGATTCAGCTTGGTCAGCTTTTTTTGCCCGCACGGCAATCTAACTTTATATTATAATCTTTTTTTTTTTTTTCCAGGAAGAACCACTTTCTCCCTCAGGCAATCACATCAGTCTCTCCTCATTGTTAATTCTGTCCATTCAAGAGAAATAAACATCTTCACTCCAGAAATGAGGACATGTCTGCATTCAGGAAGTTAACTCTAGAGTTATATCATGCACAATGATGTTAATTTCCCTGGAGAGCTCCAGCAAGGTGTTATAGTTTTTCCCTAAAAGCCCGTTTTGGTATTGTTATCTTGGTATTGTTATTATCTTTATGATAATAACCACATCAACGCCCCATACCAGTCCTAATTAGTATTACTAACAAACCATCCTCGCCTGCTCTCTCGATTAGGTTTATTATTCTCAGCAATGCAGATGAATTAAAGATTGGTGTAACTCTGGAGATGAGGAGGTTGTGTGTCTTGGCTGTAGCTTTGGAGGCAGAAAATCAAGACAGTTTGAGCAGTTTGACTGCAGGTAGTGAGACGTCTGGTTGGATAAACAGACTCAAAAACAGACTCGGAAGATATTTACACAAACGCGAAAAAGCTGAAAACTGAAACTCTGACCGCCTTTAGGACCGAAACAGAAATATCAAAACATTTGATTTGATCAAATTTGATCACATTTCCGTGATGTCAGTGTTGATAACTCCGTATAAGGACTCACAAATCGAATGGTACGGTTTTATTTTATTTTATTTAACACATATTTAAGCTCATTGGGCACAAGATGTCAAAAGCACTGTAAAATAATTTAAAACAGGATCGATCATCCTGATCATAATCATAATTCCGTTATAAATATCTTAAACAGAGTTTAAGAGTCTCAATGTGCATGTGTTTTTGGGAACGAGAAGAGGAATACTGATAGATACGAAGGAAGCTGAACAAGAATCGTCTTTCCTACACTGATGGATACGAGAAACAGAAAGAGTAGAAGCTCGACCACTTTGGAAATCCAGATTTAACCCCTGACTATGCAAATAAGATTAATTAATTTAAGATGTAATTAAATTATTAATCATTGTGTTCAGAGAATTAAAAATGTTTCTCTTCTCTTCTCTTCCTCATTAGCTCATTCTGAAAGAGAATGTCAGCAGTGTTGTGGAGAGAGAATCAAATCGTCTCAAAGGGTTTCCTGTGTGTTGAGCTTGAAAATGTGAGCCACCTGCGCTGATCTCATCACTATCCTGACCCTGAAGCTGACCTTTCTGCTGGTTAACATCAACCCCTCTTCACACACACACACACACACACACACACACACACACACACACGCATCTTTTGCTGCATTCGGTTTAACAATTCAGTTTGTAATTATTGAACTACAAAGTGGAGAAGAAAACATGGACACCTCCGAGTTTTTCCACCCCTTTGCTAGCAGAACTCTAGCACGCTAAGTGTGATGTGATGTATATTTATCTTCTCAAAACAGCGAACTGTGTAGTCAGTGTTAAAGTTTTAACAAGCGAACATGTCTGTATGTTATTTGATCTGAAACAAATACATGTATATACAGTACAACTCATTTAAAAATAAAGATGTGCTTCTGTGTGTACTGTTCATGCTGTGAGCGGCCATCTCGATTTGACGTCGCACGCTGGGCTCGCGGTCGAGGAGACCTTCCAGACTTTCCGAGTTGAGTTTGTGTTTTCTTTGGTTTTTTTCGAGTCGTAGGTCGGAAATTCGGAGTTACGGTTTTAGTTAAAAAAAAAAAAAAAGCAGCCGTCGTGGCCTAATGGTCTGAGAGTCGGACTTGTAACCCGAAGGTGAACCTGAAGGTCGTGGGTTTGAGTCTCGGGTC
>JAKKZN010000011.1:1544957-1560001 GCA_033441825.1 Pangasius elongatus
CTTTCCTTCTTTTATCTCCTTTTCTTATTAGAGCTTTTTCCTTTCTTTCCTTCATCATATTTTTTATTACTGATGTTTTTTCTTAGTTTTTTCCCCTCCTTTCTCTCTCTCTCTCTCTCGTTTTCTTTATTATTTTTTCTCCTTTAAAAAGCTTGTCATCATTAAATATATAATATAATCTCCAGTAGCAGGTGATGAGGATTGATTGTGCTTTTAGTGAGTTACGATTCCTGTGGATTAGATGTTCACTGAATCAGCAGCTTTAGCATTTAAATACTTTGTGAATCACTCAGACAAAATAATAAATATCTCTCGTAACTCAGGCAGCTAAGCCATACGTACGGCTTCAGGAATCTCTGTGAATCCGACTTCCGAGTGTTGAACAGAACTCACACACTGACCCAAACTCACAGCAGGACACAGAACTGGTCTTACTTTCCCCCAACGGGACTTTATCTTCATTTCAAGTATTCAAAACTGTTAAATAAAAACGAGTTTTAAATAGTGGGCAACTTTTGCACATTTGCCACATTTGCTTTTCTTTTTAAATTGTACCCCATACCCTTATAAACAACTATACACACTTAGAGTCGAGCTGGAATCTTAACAGGGAACTTTACAGGATAATAATAATAATAATAATAATAATAATAATAATAATAATAAACGGTGCAGGAACAGAGGATTAGGTGCGAGGTGAGGGGAAATAGTTAGTGGGAAGACGGGATGAAGTCACTGCTGCTGGTGACGCGAAGATTTCGCGTTCATCTCAGAGCGTCCTGTGATACGCAGTACAGCACCGACCGGCAGAGAGGAACAGCTGGAGATGTCAGGGCCCTGATGCAAGGCACCGTGTGCTATCAGACGAATGAGCGCTCTTCCAATCTCTCTTAAACCACAGCGCTGTTCAAGTCTGAATTCAGGATTCTGATTGGTCGGAAAGGCGTTGATTCGTTTTCTGTAACAGCAGCTCGGACTTTAGCGCAGCCGCAGATCTCATTCACGGGGACTTTTTAACGTATTTTAAATCTGCGTAATCGTTGATCTGCGAGGAGACGTTTATTTAACGTTTATGGAAGGAGTCTCCGGTGTCGGCGCTTTGTGACGGTTTTCCGACGTCTTCGGAAACAGACGGGTTTACGTGTTGCGGTTTGGTCGTGTTAACTTCGAGAGAGATAAAAAAACAAACAAAAAAAAAAAAAACAAGAGGCTGGTGAGGGAACGAGCGTTTATAGCTGCTATAGCATAAGTGAGAACAGGAACTAACTTGTTTCGCGTTAAATGTAAACGGATAAAATGTACGATGCGTCATTCTTTAAGAAATTAATGTAAATCGCTGACAAACTGCTGTGGCATAAGAAGACGAGAACACTTCAGGAAGTGACGTTATAGGAAATTAATCGACGTTGGCGTGTCCGTATTTCCGCTCTGCACCGGCTGGGCTGCTTCACACCACCTCATCGTTGATTATTTTCCTATAACAGCATATTATTTTTAAAAGTTGTTATGAACAGCAGAGTGTGATTTTTAAAAAAAAGTACGACAAATCCGAATCCTTAACTTGAGACTTTTTTTTGAGAATTTTCTATAGTCATCTCCGTTAACTATTTTCCTTTTATCATATTTAGAAAAAAAAATAATGACTGAGCGATGATTAGTGCTATGATTAGGTTTAACATTTACAGGGAAGAGGTATAGAATGAGAACATGATCATTAGAGCTCACGAATCATGCTCAGTATTTGCCCATATTTGTCATGACGACAAAATATAATGCCATACGTGAATATTACACGCTCGGGTTTATAACGTACTCCAGGGTGCACTCGAGATCAAGATATCCGGCGGAGTATAACGAGGAGTTGAAATGTCGTCAAATCAATAAAATAAAATTTAAAAAAAAGAAACAACTCATCGTGTGTGGAATGTTAACCTGGTGATGAGAAATTCACAGAAGTCCCAACGTATGAGCACCGATGGCATGGAAGTCTGCCATTTCACAAATCCTACACCACGTAATTCACACACAAAATCATTTCTCGCCATGACCTGTTCGCGCAGACGCAATGGCGTAGAGAATCAGCACCAATTACATTTCAGAAAGGAAAAAAAAAAACAAAACAAAACAACAACAACAGAGTAAATAAAACAACGTCAGTTCTGTGCTCTGTAGATACGTTTTACGATACGCGGACAGCGTACGAAAGTGTATCCACGTGTGAAAAGAAAGAAAGAAAGAAAGAAAAAAAAAAAAGTCCCATGGTGCTACATGACTCATCAGATTGGGTTCTTCAACTGATTCCAGCAGAGCACACCATTTAAAAATAACATCGGACTGATGTCACGCGAGTATCGTTACTTTACAAAATATTTACAAGACCAACGTCCATTTTAAGTGCATTTTAACATTATACAAACGTTAATTAAAGAAATACTCTAATCCAATCTCTCTCTACTGTATCTGTCCTGTGTGTGTGATTATTATAGACAAGAATTCCTACAATTTCTTGCAGGAAAAAAAAAGAGCTAAAAGAATTCGTTCAGTCAAAAATTCACTTATAACGCAAGTCTAAGGGCAGATGTTTTAGGAGCTGATGCGTTACAGAGGAGAGTGCTATCCGCCCTCTTCCGCATACATCGCCTTACAGATGCCTGGGATTGGCTACTGTCGCTGTGATTGACAGGTGAGAAAGAGTACGCCCCTCCCACCCAGAAAGCATAGATAACGGCTCTGATTCATGGATAACTGTCGAGATTCGGACCTGCGATCTCCGAACGTTAGGCTGAACGCTTTCCCGCCACTGTTTTGTCAATAAAGCAAATAAAATTGTAAAAGTGATGTCCAGATGAAATTTACTGTTCAAACTATTTAAATTTACATCATATTTACACATAAATAATCATTTAAATGTTTAAAGAGGTCGTGTTTTAGCTCGAATCAGCTAACGCAATTCTTCTGTAACGTTCCCAAAATGAACCTTGTGACCACAATGCGACCGAAACTCGATTTTTCCAGTTCACAAGCATCTAAAAAGGCCCGTGTTTAGATTTCATCCTCTAAGCAGCTTGTTTTCACTTCTTATCATTTATACAATACGAATGTAAATATTTGCTTGTGCGAAGCTAGTATAAAATTTGCGCTAACTTTATACCTAATCGATAATTGAATGCTACATGGTTTAAGTAACATATGCGATGTTTAAAGGTATTTGCGAATGATGCAGGTCTGTCTTTATTAGAGAAGAAGTATCTGGAACTACTGTTTCCTGTATCGCTCCAGTTTTACAACACCGTAAGAATAACCTCGGTAAGATTTTCTCTCAGAGTGATGGAGAATAACCTAGCATGCGAAGAGAGGAAAAATTTCCCCTCAGCGTGTCTCGGTGGACTGCTAAACGTGTAAACGATAAAACAGCACATTCTAACCTGAGGCCTTTGCTTGCAAAATGAAAGAAACTGTATTCGTCACACGTCCGTCCTTTCCCCTTCAGTGAATCGGCTTTTCTGCCAGGTGAATTTTATTCACGTTTAGCCAAAAATTGTAAATGCAACAGCAACACCGTAAATGTTTCACATCAGCCTCATCCTCGTGCCTTTAGTGTTTCCACTGCTGGTTTCAATTTACATTATACAGTCACGTATTTTAAACTTGACATCTGCCCATAGACCTCCATAGACCAGCATCTTAAGTGCCATTTTAAGTGTGCTATTTTTCTGTTCGGGGAAACTTTCAAATTCTTATCCAGAGTAATCACACATATGCTACAAATACACTGGATAGAGATTAGATTGAGGTGGGAAAAAAAAAAGCTCAAGTTATTCCTTTAATTATGTTTTTCTTTTCAGTGACATGATCAGAGCTAACCTGAAGATTATGTACATGTGAGTCTGAAGGTGAGCTTATGCATTCAGCCTCAACGACTGATCCTCTCTCCTCCTGGAGGAGATATCGATGTCTATGGAATCTTTGCCGAGAATGAGCCGGAGACGTTTTGCTGGTGGAAGCGGGATGAAATCATCCTCGTAATCATCATCATCATCCTCCTCCTCCTCCTCCTCCTCGTCCTCCTCCTCTGATGAAGGCGGCTCATCCACATGGTTGCTCCGGTGACTGCCGTTGAGACACGTCTCCGCCACCAGGCGTTCGCTGTCCTCGCGCTTCAGCTGGATCTTCAGTTTGCTGGAACTCGTTCGGGACGCGGAACTGAAGCCGTTGTTGAACCTGGCTGCGTAAGAGCTTCCCTCGTTGCGCTTGTGGTCTTTGCTGAGCTTGATGCTGATCTTTGAGGAGTTCACGTGAGCCTGTCTGGTCTCGCCGCTGTCCCTACGTCTGCGCAAGGTCAGCTTTGGAATCCCTGTGCTGCTATCCAGAATCACTGCGTCGTAGTGTGGAATTCTGTGCTTCTTCTTCCCTTTTCCCAAACTCCGACTGCTTCCTTTCGACTTGTCCTTTTTGGAGGAACCGCAATGCCGAGGCCTTTCGGGAAACCCCAGGAGCACGTCCTTGGCGCTAGGACTTTGCATAAACCTTGGCATGAAAGCTTCACTGCGTTCGTCCTCACTTTTTATCCTCCTGTCGAGCTGGAGCTGAGTGAACTGGTGATGCTGCGAGTTGGAAACTCTCCCGACGTACAAGTCTTCCGGCGTTTTCTCGTTCAGCCTCAAGCCGTGACTGAGGTACTCCTCCATGTCAGCCGGCTCCGTTTTAATGACCGGGTTTTGGCCGTCAAAAGTACTTCGTTCACCGTTAACGCCGTCATCTTCCTGTGCCTTATGCAAGGTCCTCATTGACCTTCGAGTCCTGTAAGTGCAACTCTCTGATTCTGCGGGACATTTTAAAGACGGCTGATTGTTTTCTTTCGCGATGTGCTGTGTTAAACAGTCTCTAGATCCCGCCGGGTTAAACGTTCTTAGCGAGTCCTTCTCCTTTTTAACACGGACGTCTCTGCAGAGCGCGGCTTTCGGCTCCTTAGCGGAGGTCTTCGCCTCCGACCCTCGGCTTTGGCTCCGTAACCGTACGTTCGTGAGCGAAGGCTTGGAGGGTTTGGATTTCAGTCTCTTTGGTACCCTGTTATTAGCTTGACTTTGTTTGGAAGGTGAGGTAGATGTGTAAGCTCTTGAGAGAGACTGTCCATCATGACTCCTGGTTTTACTTACCCTCGTGCTAGCCGGCGTTCTTTTCCTAGACGCTAAACAGAAAAAAAGACTTGAGTTAGAAATGCCTGTCTGAATGTTTTTCTTTCATACCACAGCAATCGTGAATTCTCAATTCTGATTGGTCAGAAGGTGTGGCTTAATTTACCTCTGACAGTAGTGCAGCTGCAAATCACAGGTTTATGGACATTAGTGCGCTCATTCTGACATGTTATCGTTTCTATAGTAACAGCTCATTCGCAGGGACTTCGCTAATAACAAACGGATTAAAATGTGTTTAATTGTTGATCCGTAAGGAAACACTTGTTTAACATATTTATGGAAGGAGTCTCCAGTGTCGGAGGTAAAGCTTCAAGTTTTCGTACATCGTCAGGACAGACGAGTTTACGCTCTGCGGTTTCTCCGTAACGTGACAATCTGCATTTCTTTTGGTTTCAGGAGGCTGGTGAGGGAACAACTGTTTATGCGTCAGAACAGGAAATAACTTGTTGATAACACGGATGTTCCATATATCACATAAGTTGGGAATATGAACGGGAGAAAAATGAAAGAGAACATGAATGCAAAAACTGCTAAAGGGTTTTTTTTTTTTTTACATTGTTTCATCGCAACACAATCTAAAAAGTCAAAGATTTTCTGTAGAATGTTTGACACTAATTATATATTTAAAAAAAAATTATTTCCTTCTTACTAGTTTATAACTATTATAACGATTCTGAATTTGGAACGGGTTTATTTAACAAATAAAAAATTTGGTATTCATGAAAATCCTCTAAATTAAAATAAAATAAATAAATAAATAAAAATAGTGGCGTATAAACAGAGGACAGGCTGGAAGATTTAGCACTCGCTTATTAAGATTATTAATATATTATTAAATATTTTATTATCATTCAAGTGAGTCAAATAAATTCCCCTTCTGTTTTTCAGGCTTTACCCTGATCATTCATTTCGTGCTCCCGGCTCTTGTGCACTTGACCTTTTAAGGAGTTTTGTGGGCGTCACTAAATGCAAATGAGCTGCGTCAGGAACGTGCTTTGCACTTTACGGGTGATCGATACACGCACTCGAGCACGGAAAAATGAAAAATCTCCCTTTCCGATACTTTTGTAGATCCGGTAAGAAACGTTTAATTCGGTTTGACTTCCGCAAACATTTACACACAACTTTAATAAGAAGTTTGAAAGCGAGGCCCATCGAGGATAACATCCAACTGCGACAAGATAGGTTTTTTTTTTTGCTTTTTAATTAAACTATGAATTATTTTGCTTCCTACGAAATGTCCGATTGCAACGGATTATTGATTTTAGACGTTAAACGTGTACTGAACGTTGCGGGGTTTGAAAGACTTTTAAAAAGTACAAACCCTGTACATAAATTACGAGCGACTCTTAAACAAAGCTGTCTGAATAAAAAGACCTTTTTTTTTTTTCTTTTTTTTTTAAATCCTGCACATTTTATGCACTACGGAGCTCTGTTAAGGAAACAACACAGACAGGTGTGCGGCTCTAACAGCAGCTGTGAGCACAGTTTCACTGCCAAGTCATCGTGGATCAAAGCATCAGCAGAAGCTTTGTAGAGGAACAGAAGAATACATGATGAAGGATCTCTGCCTTGGTGATTAAGTACAAGTCTGATTTAATATGGCAAAGGCTCTCGGTTCATGTTTCTAGAAAACATCAGTAGAAGGAACGGCTCAGGGGTTTGAGTCGGGTTTTATACGGCTGCGTATTTGCGTCACGACACTGAGAGGGGGTTTATGGGTAAGCGCGGTGCTCAGGGGTGCGCCGACGGGGTCACGGGCTGACTTTCGAAATCCTAACAGCGTGTCAGGTTTATTTATGAGGCTTGGACGAGAACGACTTTAGTCTTTTATCTCAAAAATCGCAAGAAAAAAATAACTCTTGCTATCAGGAGAACGGTTCGGAATAATAAACAACTCGGGGCTTTTCTGGACTTCCGAGATATTGTGATATTGTGTGAATGAAAGAAAGAAAAGGACGGAAGGAAGAAACAGAAAGAAAGGCAGAAAGGAAAGAAAGGAATTCAGAGGTGTTGTTCAGCTTTTCTCTCAGGACGTGCGTGACGACGTTTTATTTTTATTATGTTTTGTATTATGTGTTTAGTAAGTAAAGGAATAAGAAAAGGAAGTGCCTTTAAAAGAGCGTGAGCGCGGCTTCTTCGAGATCTGTTTCCGCTAGCGGCGCAAAAATAAACAGAAAATTTCACCACTTATTTGCTATTCACAAACGTCATTTATTTCGATTTTAATTTCTTGTTTATAGAACTGTCGTATAAAAGCAATATCGCCCTCACAATCATGTTCGGTGGCCGTGATTGGCTACGGCCGCGTGACGATATTCGGTATAACCGCACTCGTCCTTTTGTGATGTTGCTTAATTATGAAATGTTGTAATTTGTCACCTGTTAAAATTTCGTACCTAATCTTTAAGATTTTCCTCTTGTTCAGCACTACTAAATAATTACATAATATTATGTATTTACTATAAATAAAATTGCTATTTTTTTATATTTAATATGATGATGATGATGATGATTATGCGTATACAGTGTATCGTATAAATCCCTTCGCTGCTGCTGCTGTAATCATTAAGACGTTCTTCTGGCACGTGGAATAAGACAGGGTTCCCTTCGGAGTTAACGTTTCGTCCTGACGTCGACTCGGGGAGATTTTTTTTTCCTCGCCGTGTTTATTAGATCTAACGTTTCTGTGACGCCACTTCGTGACGATGTCTACTGTTAAAATCGCTTGAATTGAATCGAATCGATAGAATAAACACCATTTCGGAGACGGTCCTCAGTAGACGGGGCTTATTATACAGCGCCTTTCGCACCGCGGGAACCTTTTCATAGTACCTGAACTAATTGTGGAACTACCCACTCTTTGGTGTTTTCGCACCTCCGGAACTGGGTGCGATTTTAGTACCTGCCTTTTTCCGAGAACCAGATTAGCTCCTACTCCGGAGCAGGGTCTAACCAGCACAACTGGTCCTATCCGTGACGTAAGTAGACGCTGATTGGCCCAACGCGTACGAAAAGGCCGTCACCTGCCATGACTTAAAAGGCCGTGTAAACATACCGTAGCATCGACTTATTTCACGAGTACGGAGATCAGCTATAGATGGACGGACGCTGAAGTGCAACACGGCTCCGATCACAGCGTCGTCCATCCTCCGGTTGTTTCCACTGTTGAACGCCGCGCTCAAATGACATCGCTATCGGGCGGCTTACATCAGTTCCTAGTGCCCGCTGTCGGTGCGAACGCAACCCTTTAAACGGTGCTGGGAAATAGTTTGCGCAAAATCGCCCAGTACTTTAGCACTGTACATTTAGTTCTGGAACTAAAGTGGTGCGAAAGGCCCTTATATCGTAGTTTAAAATGCGATATCCGCGTTTCTTTGTAGAACAGCTAACCTTTCTGCCCCCTAGTGGAGTATTCGAGCTATGAACCGAAGGTCCGCTTTCGACGTTCTCACGCGTTCACACACACGCCAGGCTTTAGACTCTGTAGTTAGACCGAGCGCGAGCCGGCACGGGAAGGCTTCGGTTTTCCGACTGATCTTACATGAATGTGTTTTTGGTGAATCCTGAGTGTCCGCGTCGGTGTGCGAGCCGACGGAATGGACGTCGGAGTTCTGGCTCGCTTCTCCCAGCTTCTTCAGCCTGTTGAGTCGGCGGTCCGTCTCCCTCAAGCCGTATTTGCTATTGATAACAGGAACTGCCGCGGGAAGTCCCACTTTTGATTTGAAAGCACCGGTGCCGCGTCTGAAAACCAGTCACGCGTTAATTGGGCGTGAATCAAAACAGAAAGAAAGAAAGAAAAAAAGACGTAGGAGTTACCTTTCGCACGTGTAGCATTCGCAAAACTCGTTGTTTTCTCCGAAGAAGCCGTCGCCGTAGTAACAGGAGATTTCTTCCCCTGGTTCGATATCTCTAAGAACTTTGACGCAAGCCGTGTCGCGCCCGGTCGACACAAACTGATTAAAGGAAAGAAAGAAAGAAAGAAAGAAGGAAAGAAAGAACGAAAGAAACAAAGAAACAAACAAATAAATAAATAAAGAAGGAAAAAAGGAAGGGAAAGAAAGAAAGAAATGGAAGGAAGGAAGGAAAGAAGAAAGAAAAGAAAAGAAACAAAGACATAAAGAAAGAAATACATTAAGAAAGAAGGAAAAAAGGAGGGAAAGAAAGAAAGAAAGAAAGAAAGAAAGAAAGAAAGAAAGAAAGAAAGAAAGAAAGAAATGGGAGGGAGGGAGGGAGGAAGGAAGGAAGAAAGGAAGGAAGGAAGGAAAAGAAAGAAAAGAAAGGAAAAGAAACAAGGAAATAAAGAAAGAAATACATTAAGAAAGAAGGAAAAAAGGGAGGGAAAGAAAGAAAGGAGAGGGAAAGAAAGAATGAAAAAGAATGAAAAAGAAAGGAAAGAAAGAAAGAAAGAAAGAAAGAAAGAAAGAAAGAAAGAAAGAAAGAAAGAAACTCAGCGGTGTTGTTCTCTCAGGACGTGGCCTGATGATGTTTTACGATAGATAGATAAATAAATAAATAGATAGATAGATAGATAGATAGATAGACAGACAGATAGATAGATAGATAGATAGAGAGATAGACAGACAGATAGATAGATAGACAGATAGATAGATAGATAGATAGATAGATAGATAGATAGATAGATAAAAGTTACCTTGCAGTTCGGCCGACAATCTGCAATGAGAAAACAGACAGTTAGTGAAGTGCACTGCGAGGCAGACGGCGTTTCTGAGCGGGTGCCTGTGGTGATGCGGCGGCGGCGGGTACCGTGGTTGATGAAGGCGGCGGGGCCGAGCCACAGCTGGGCGCAGTTCTTGCGGGTGGAGTACATGACGCTGAAGTCGTTCTCTCCGTGGCGCAGCAGCAGGTTCTCCTCGCTGGCCGAGAGCTCGGCGATGCAGCCCACCAGGTGCTCGATCTTATCGTTCCTCTTCCTGTGCGGACGCAAAACACACTTAGAGCTCGGGGTCAGACGCGGGACACGACAACGACAAGGACAACGACAACGGCGGCGTTAAACTCCTACCATTCTTTCGTCGCGACGATCTTGGCTCCGTTTTGCTCGGATGAATATCGGTTGCAGGGCAAAATCTCGAACCCGCTGTCACTCGCAAACATGCGGAGATAAACGAATACCTACCGGAATACAACAGGAACAATAAAGACCACAGATCTTCATCTTCATCATCATCACCACCATCATCATCACCACCACCACACGTGAAAGAGCAGCATGCTTTAAAAAGACCTACGTGCTGTTTGAAGAGCTTCTCCTGAGCCTTGGTCTTGGACAGAAGATGATTTCTGGAAGAATCTCCGGAAGTTAAAGCTTCGTAAGCTTTCTCAAGGTCGCTGTGTTTTTTAAAACTCTCTATAACGTCCTTCAGCTCGTCTTGTCTTCCTTTAACGGGTCGGAATCTGCTCGGGAATGAGATCAGAACGCGGTCATCGTCACGCGACTCACACGGAGCGTCCGCGCTCACGGACACCGACACCGAGAAAAATCAGCGCCGGTTTCAGGAAAATATCTGGAAGACTTTCCAAATCACTTGTTACTGTTCTATAATTTAATATAAATATAATTTAATATAAAAAGTAAATTTCACAAATATTAAAAACTTTCCCAAATTAAAAAAAATAATAAATTTTTTTTAAGTCTTGTGCCTAACTCTAATCAATGCCATAGCATTTTCTTTTTAAACTTTTTTTTTAAATATTGATTAAGTTTTTTAAAAATTTATTTTATTTATTTATTTACTTACTCACTTTTTTATTTCTGAATTCATCTTGTCTATACAGAATAATGCTAATTAATTAAAAATTAGACTTTTTTATTAAAAAAATATCAACAATAAGAAAGGAAGGAAAAGAAAGAAAGAAAGAAAGAAAGAAAATGAAGGAAGGAAAAGAAAGAAAATGAAGGAAGGAAAAGAAAGAAAATGAAGGAAGGAAAAGAAAGAAAATGAAGGAAGGAAAGAAAGAAAGAAAGAAAGAAAGAAAGAAAAAAAGAAAGAAAGAAAGAAAATGAAGGAAGGAAAAGAAAGAAAAAAGGGAAGGAAAAGAAAGAAAGAAAATGAAAGAAGGAAAAGAAAGAAAAAAGGGAGGAAAGAAAGAAAGAAAATGAAAGAAAGAAAGAGAGAAAGAGAGAAAGAGAGTTCCCACTTCCTTCCTGTGTTTTAGGCCTGAAACAGTGTTTACTGAAAGCTGGACTCCATAAATAAAATCTAAATGTTTTATTTTTATTTTAATTAGAGCTCAAGCTCATGAATATATTCACAGAACTTGCAGCTGTTTTTAGAAAAATATTCACATAATCAACATTAAAACTTTAAACCTTATTATTTAATATTTCTTTTATAAACTCGTGGTTTGCTTTTTAAGTCTGTTTAAGCGATTTGAAAAAATTTAAAGAATCTGAATTTTAATTTTCAGGGAACTGAAGCCTGAAATGGTTCATTAGATCTCTGTAAATAAATAAATAAATAAATAAACTGGATGTGAATAAAACTCAGGAGAAGTTGGACCTGGTGTTCATCTTATGGGTCTGGAAGCCGAGGTAAGGGTCGAGGATGAGGCTCGTGGTCAGGTCGTCGTTCTCACACAGCTCCTTAGCCGTCATTCCCGACGACGGGACGTGGCGTCTTTCCGCCTCCATCAGACCACCGTTGAAACCTGAACCACATACATACATACATAAATAAATAAATAAATAAATAAATAAAAGAAAAGTATAAACGAATTATTCATTCATTCATTAATTCCTCTTCCTCTTCAGTAAGCGCTTTATCCTGGTCGGAATAAATACGGAGATAAAAAACTTCATTCTCTTGGAAAAAAAGAAAAAAATATATATATATATATAAAATTAGACGAGAGTGGATTTTATTTATTATTCAGGAACAAAAAAAAAATAAAATGATAAGCATGAAATTTATTCAATTTATGTTTCTATTTTCTCTTCCTATGGAAAGGCCTTTTAAAGGCTCTATATAAAATATAGTGATTTATTATTATTATTATAATTATTATTATTATAGAATATACTGTAGTTAGAATAGACCTGTCATACCGAGAGAAAAATTATTATTATTATTATTATAAATATTATTATTGGCATGTGTACAGGCGCACTAAACTTTATTTTTAATCCCTATACACTTTCAGTACAGATTTATTTATAACCATAATTAATTTTATAAACAATTAAAACATTATTCATGTTATTATATAATTGTGTGCGCTAACCCTGTGGCTATTTATCTGTATATTTATTTAAATGCTTAATTATTTTATTTTTAGTTCTTACACTGTCTTTGTTTTTATGTTACTGAGTTTTATTAGAATAATAACTAATAAATATAATAAATAACTCTGATTATGGAGAATCATATCCCGGGTTAAACGTCGCCGTGCTGTTTGCAGGGACGTGATGAGACGCGGTTGTTCGGTTGTTGCTGAGCTGTAAGCGGCGTATGGTTTGGATTTTCACTCCTACGTTAGTCGTGGAGTGTCCGGGGCGTACGGGGGATAAAGATGACTCACGGCGGCTGCATCTCCGGCTGCTGAGCGAGCTCTTGCTGCTGTGACGCAGATGCTGAGCGCGGCTCTGGCTCCCCGGCTGTTCGCTGAACCTGCTGCCATGTCGTCTGCCATTTACTACCATGTTCTTCTTGGGTTCTCCCATCCACTTCATACCCGCAGAGCGCCCGCGTTAGTCGCATCGAGTCCCTGTGCTGAGGAAGACATCAAGACAAGACAACAGAGATGGTTCACAGTTTCACCAACAGTCAATGTAACTAAAAATGGACAAAAAGTACACCGTGTCTAGGCCAAAATTAGTGATGAACAAAGGAGTTTTGACTGTCATGGTAACGTTATGTTAAATAAATCACTCAGAAAACGACGGCGTAAATGAATAACCAGCTAGTTAATTTCAAAATAATCTAATGTTCATTATATCTGAAAGCAGGAAGACGTGTGGGCGTGTCCTAATTTGCATATTCGTGAATATTCATAAGTGCCGGCATTTTGTTTAGGCTACAGGTGTACAGATATTCATGGGTCATTTTTTTTTGGACCAAAAAAATTCCAAAAGGGTTTAAAATAACATCTAAATAAGAAGATATCGTGGCTTTGTTATTGTTAATAGTTATATAATGTTGTTGTTGTTTTTTTTTTTAAATAAAACATTTAGCCAATACTGGCCATGAACTCCTCCACCCTTCTGACAAAGAAATAGAAATCTCACTCACGTGACATATAATATAAATAATATTTATATTTAATAGTTAAATCCAACCAGTTGTGTATATAATTCAATAACAGAAAGATTAAATATGATAAACTTGTTATGATTTGTAGGAGAAACGAAAGCGATTACTCGGCTAGCTATGAAGCTACATAGCTAGGATTAGCTTGCTAGTTAAATCAAGAATTGATTTATTTTAAAAACAAATAAATAAAATATTTGCTAACGTATTATCTATTAACTAGAATTTAAACCTGAACTTAATAAGCGAAAATATTTTTTCAAAAAATATTTAATGTTTTTTCAAGCGGATTAAAGTTAGCTAGCAAGCCGGTTAACCTAGCTAGCTAGCTACCTACCAGCTACACCAGACCGGCTAATTTATTTTATTTAGGCATTAATCAGGAGTAGAGATTGTCTGGTCTGGTAGAGATTATCATTTAAGAGATTGTAAGTTAATATAGATATATTTGTAAATATAAGTAAATAGAGTAAATATAAACAGCACCGTTGGGTCGCTAATCATTTTAGCGTATTAGCATGCTAATTATCAGTTAGCTTCCTAGCTTACTTGGCTAACTTGTCATTTTTTAAGTTGTTAGAAATTAAATACTCACTTAGTCATTGGCTGCCATGGCGAATCAAACCTCAATCTTTCACTATGATCCAAATTCTAAGTAATCCTTAAAAAATCCTTAAAAAATAATGATAAACATAAATCTAACTTAGCTACACTAAAAAAATTCAACATTAAAATTCAAGATGGCGGCCGTCCATGAAAAAGAAAAGGCCGCACATCAAATCGGTGTCGAAAACTGGAGCTTAATGCTTTATATTTCCTAAAAAAAACGGAAAATAAATCATATAAACACACACTTGTGAGTTATAAAATTCAACATTATTAATTTAGTTAGTAAAATAATATTTAAATAAGCGATAAAATAGTCGGATAAGAACTAACTACCCCGTACTCGGAGGAACACGAAAGTAGTTCCGTAAAAACAAACCGCAGTCCTTTTAAAACGGGTTGCCAGATCCACTATTCTTAAGCAATACAAATACAACACATTATATATATATATATATATATATATATATATATATATATATATATATATATATATACACACACACACACACACACAATTCTGAATTTAAATTAAGAAAAATGACCTATGGGTTATTATGCATTAGGATTTTGTGGGCTGATATTTAGAAGTGAAGTTTTACACACATAGATATATCATTGTTTTATATTTGTGTGTTCAGTTTATTTTTTTAAACCTATAAAGAAAAACCTTAGCTATTATCTCAATAATTCCCAAAGTTTTTGGACAAATTTCCGCAACAACAGGTCTTGACCACTCTACGCTATGTTAAAATCCAGGGCCCGTATTCACAAAGCTTCTTAAACCTAAAAGTTGCTCCTAGTGACGAAATTCTAAGAAAATTCTAAGAAAATTCTAAGGATTATGACGTTTTCTTAGAACTTAAATTTAGGACTAAATCTTAGTAAAGATAAAAAAAAATGATTCACGAAACATCTTAGCCCTAAAAACAGCTCCTAAGGTAAAAATTGTTAAGAGTAGAGAGGAGGACTT
>JAKKZN010000011.1:1589949-1600585 GCA_033441825.1 Pangasius elongatus
CCAAGATGGAGAAGCTTATTGCTAGCAAAGGGGATGAAGTCGCAGAATTAGCGATGTTCCTCCTGTATAAACGTCCCAATGGCCGGATTTACGTACATGTGAATGAACCGCATTCTTAGAAATGTCCCCGATGCTAGCTAACTCCCAGTCCAGCTAACAATGCTAACTAGCTAGTCACAGACTGTTTATAGTGTTGGTCAGGTCAGGCTACAATGCGAACACCATCACTAAGTGAACTCGCTGGCCAGCGTAGATTCTGGAGGTGTGGCTTCGTGTACATGGGCGGGTTCAAGGAGTTTTAAAAAATAAATACATAAAAAAAAAAATTGTTCCAATGTTGTACTTCACCTGTTTAACCACTAGAGCTCCAAGATCTGCTTATCTGGACTAGCGCATTCTTAGTGTTGGCTAACATCTTTAAAGTTACGGAACTGATTTCAAGAAAAGGTAGGAACGTAATTCTGTCCATTATAACTTTTTTTATATAGAAATTAAGCTGATGGTTATAGTTTCAGTTAAACACGCTGATTAATTTTTTCCTACTCTGTTTAGCGTGAGTTGAGGACGAGCCCACGTGGTGTTGCTGCAGCTTGGATGGTGAGAATCTGCGCTGTTTTTACGGAAAAACACACACACACACACATTTTACAGCCAGGTCAAAGTTTATTGATCCCAGTTTCATCCTGACATTTTAATCTGTTAATCCAGTAACAGAGAATGGCTTTCTGCGAGGTGCGTTCACACGTGGGACGTTTTTCGCTTCTGTTTCACGTGCGTGCGTCCGCTTGCAGCTTCGCCACACAGTGCGTCCAGCCAATCAGACGAGGGCTTTGTGAAGTAGGAGGCTTTTATGATTTATGATTCGCTAAAACTAAATTCAAGTCAAGCTCGTAGAAAGACGTGCAGCGACAAGACGTGCGAGTTGACACGTGGCGTCAGTCGTTTTGGCGTTTGTAGGTGTGTGTAAACGTGGTCAATAGTGTCTCCTGAAAGACTAACCAAAAATGTTTTTTACATTAAAAAAAATTTAATAATAAATAAAAAAAAAAAAAAGGCAATTTGTCTTTAGGTCCCTTGATACAGAGCTAGAGAACGAAGCAGGCAAAGAACAGAACACAAACGTATAAAATAGCATAATGCATGCACATGTCAATTTTCTTTCTCAATGCATACAATAATCATCATGGCCACACACACACACTAACTTTAGGACTCATTAAACCCAGTGTTTCATAAAATCTCTGGTCTTTCTTTTGAAAATAGAGTGGACTCCTGATTAAAGGTCAGAAGAGGAATTAGATCCAGATCAAGATCAGCGTAAGAACAGGAGCATTCCAGTTATACGCTCTTTATTTTTATAAAGATTAAATGTTAAAGGCTTCGGCATGCGAAACGCGGAGACGACGCCTGCGAGGTTTGTTTTGTGCAGAAGACGAAACCGGACTTGGGATCCGTTTCTGCTGTGGTGTACGAGTCCTCCTCAAATTTCATGACAATTTCCACAACTATAGGAAGAAGACTCCTGCTCCTCAAAGTCGGCCATTTTGGAATGAAACGCCTCGTTCGCTGGTGACTGCTCCACAGTTACATCATACTGTTCTTGCAAGAAGCCTTAAGCGTTTCTCCGGATGTTCCTCTAGGGCACAGGTCCTGGAGAACCCCCTTGTCCTGCACATTTTAGCATTTTTCCCTGCTCTCAGCACACCTGATTCAACTAATCATCTAATCAACACCTCTTCCTGAGCTGAAGTGGGTGTGTTCGAGCAGGGAGAAGGACAAGGGGGGGGTTCTCCAGGACCAGGAGCATTTCTAACGCAGAACAAACCCTAAGAGTGTTTTACCAAAATGCATTCCAAGCCTGAACTTATTTAGGAGGCCAGGAACCGTTAAAGCTATGAAGGATTTTCCGCCCTAAGAGTGTAGATCAGTCCTGAACTTTGAAACTTGGTTTGTAAACTGTCCAAAAAAAAAAAAAAAAAAAAAGCTTCGTTATTACACCATCGCTCAAAACCCGAGGCGTTTCCACAAAACCGCTTGCGTCAAAAATGTTTGATAAGAGCTGATCTGGGGTCAGATTTCACTGTTTTACGCTGAAACCCTCATCCGAGTCGTTCGTGTGTGTGTGTGTGTGTGTGTGTGTGTGTGTGTGTGTGTGTGTGTGTGTGTGTGTGGATTCGCTGCATGCAATCCCGTGTCCTTTCACCTCGTAACCTTTCAGCTGCATAGTAACAATAGAAAGTGTCAAGATGTACAGGGTTTGGAGTACAGAAATCGTTGCATAGTGATATTTAACCCACTCGCTCCTCTTTTTCTCTCTGATCCAGAAGGAACGTCGCGCTGCCGTTTCAGTCCCACGGCAGGAACAGAAACAACGGTCACGGGAAATCTCGTAAACCGGCATGTCAGTGTTTTTTTTTTCAGCAATAACTGGAATAAAGAAAACGGAATGGAGGAAAAGAAAGGGGAAAAAAAACCCAATAGTATACAGTAAAGTACAATATATTATTTGACCCTGTTTTTCGAGAGGTATCACTCGGGAGTTTATGGATAAGTGAAATTCGTGTAAACAGTTTCTAAAGCTGCTGTAATCGCCTTTTAAGAACACTTCGGCTATTTACATCCTGACAGCGATCACTAGAATAGACGGGTCTGTCTCTGCGGCTAGCGCGGGTTCGGAACTGAAGGGAAGCGAAGTCGCGTTCGAGATCATATCAGAAGTTCTGGTACAAAATGGTGGTCCATGCTTACAAAAACTTAGAACTATAAAAACCTTGTCCCAGTTACAATTTTCCAGCTAGCTAGACATCTCGGTGTGGTTTAGCTACCTCTTTAATACCTTTTTAGCTAGCGTCGTATTTTCCTCACAATTGTAGCTACTTCAGCGACAACCGCTCGGTGTACCGCTAGCCAGCTAGCTTTAGTTTATATCCTTTTACGCCGATATTAGCTAGCTAGTTTAGCCAAATTTAAAGCAGGGCAACAATAGTTTTCTTCCCAATTTTAAGAATTTCAAACCACTCAAGTTTTTTTCCCCCAGGTTGCTAGATTTATATTTTCAGTGTGTGTTGGTGCTAAATCATAGAAAATGTGCCTATTGCGGATATATTTGCGATTATTTTGGTCCGTATTGAATGCGGGCCTGAAGGGGAAAGGCATGGCCTTCGTCAGCAGCCAACATCGCTTACAGCAGCTTTAATAAATATGTATACGTCTATTCAACTAATTACCTTCTAACGCATTGATTCCCAGTAAATCATCCATTAAAAATACCAACATCATGCTCACTGCCTCAGATCTGCATTCATCCGTCTTTCATGCAATCTATTTTTTTTTACACAATAATAATAATTTTAAACAGAACTCATCATGCCTGTCTCGATATAAAACCGTAACATAAAAAAAAAATTTCTCCAGTGACAAAGGCAACATTAGCATTCATTTAGCATTTAGCATGTATACAGAGACTCGACTAGAACGGTGCTACGAGAGTTCACGGACACGGCACGCGGTACGGAGACGGAGACTCGGAGTCGGCTGAGCGCTCGTGGAAAAAAAAAACCGGTACTGAAACCTTGGCGGCGCTGGACGAGGTGTGAAACTGAAAGAAAGCAGCAGGTCGATGTGGCTGAAAGGAGCGGAGCGAGGACGAGGCAGTGTTTCTCTCGACGGTTCTGCAGCGTGAAAGAGGAGATGCGGCAGGCCGAGGAGGAAGAGTGTCTTCTCTTCTATCCTCTCCTCTTCTCTCTCAGGCTGCGAGGACGAACCGGTTCACCCTCGACATCCCTGAGACAAGAAGGAACCCGTGTTTTTTTTTTTTGTTTTGTAGATCAGCATGGAGGTTTGGAGTTTACCACAAGCCAGAGGAGTTCAGCGTGGACCGCTCTGTTTCCACGATTTTATCAGATTGAGAGAGAGACAGAGAGAGAGAGAGAGAGAGAGAGAGTCAGTGGCATTTCCTCTTTTCAGAAGAGCACACAAACGCTGAAAGAGTGTACGGGTGCATAAGCCTGCTTTCACAATGACGTTTCGATCATCAGCGTTACCGGCTGACTGAGACAAAGCGCCGACACTGGAGACTCCTTCCGTAACCGTTTAAATAAACATCTCCTTACATAGCTTTCGTTAATCTGTTTACTGTCTCTGCCGTACGAGTCCCTGTGAATGATCTGTATTAATATAAATCTGCACTACCGTCGCAGCTGCTGTTACAGAAAATTAATCGACACCCTCTGACCAATCAGAAGCCAGAATTCTACAGCGCTGCAGTATAAACCGGGTTCAATAGGAAAGGAGGAAATATCCAGAAATAAAAATGCCAGAACCTGACACTAGAGGGCGCTGCATAATAAATGTCCTGTAACTGGGCTAATTTGCTAATATTCATTAAAAAGAAAAAATGTTGAATGCTTCTTTTTCAGTTATATTTGTTTTGTTTTTGTTTTTTTGTTTGTTTGTTTTAAGCAGCATAAAGTCAGAAGCAATATTTAGGAATTTATGATTTGAATCATTTTGTTGTAGCTAGATACGGCTGCATAATTTGTTTGTTTCTTTTTTTTTTTTTTGAGTTGGAATATATGTCTCTGGATGTGATTAGAGTGATCGAAGCCCCGCCCACTTCTGTCTCCTATTGGTTGATTCATGATTACATTCTAGTATTTTTCTAAGTCTGATTTTAAGAAAAATGCATAAAAACCAACTACATCTGACGGATACGACATCAATATGAAAGCAGCTTAGCACCAACACCACTGCGTTCCAGTCTGTGTGTGTGTGTGTGTGAGAGAGTGTGTGTGTGTGTGTGTGTGTGTGTGTGTGTGTGTGTGTGTGTGTGGAGTCCCTGCATTCCAGACAGAAGACGTCGAGCACAGAGGAGTCCTGAGACGAGGTAGTTGAATGTGTGGATCAGATCGCCAGCAGGGAGGAGGAGTCGTAGCTACAGGTAAACTCCGGCCAATCAGAGGGCGGGGCGTGCGAGGGCGTGGCTGCACGTCTCTTCCTCCTCACTGTAGGTCCACATGCAAACTAGATCTGTAGAATTACGCATGACAGATCTCTAAAACATGCTTGTTCGTAAGGCAGGGACGTCAAATAGTCTTTACCCTGCTGTCGTGTATAAATAACGGAGTGTCTATTTGTGCTCAGGTGAAACAGAACCGCTGTTTGTCCCCTAAGACACCAGAAAGATCAACGGAAGTGTGCAAAGGTGAGTCTGTTCCTCTAATTTAAAAAAAAGGTTATCATGTGACATCACTACCAGCCTTAATTTCACTTATTAGGCTTGTAGTAGATATAATCAGTAGCTGACAAGCTAGCTAAAGTTATGCCAGTTATGACGTTGCGTTTGCTACTGATCTAGTTAATGTTACGTAACGTGAAAAAGGGCACAAACAGCGTTTCTATTTTCACCTCGGGACAAATATCACCTGCTTATAAATAAACGTAGAGCTTTCGCCAGTGATCATGTGACCGTCTAAAGCAGTCGTGGAATAATCTGATCTTATTACACATAAGAAGAAATCCGNCGTGTGTTTCTGTCGGATTAGGGTAGTTTCATAAACAGCCCGTTGTCCATGGAGGAGACGGGGACGGGGAAAGGGAACTGGAAGAGGTTGACGTCGGCGGTGAGCGCGGCCACGGCGGCGGGATCGTGCTCGATCTGTGCGCGCAGTGCTGGTTCGATCTTATCGAGTCGCCGCTTGAGTCGCTTGGCCTCGCGTTCGCGCACCAGCCGCGCTTGTCTCCTTTCGGGCGTCTCGGTGGCACGTTTGAGGCGCATGGCCTCGCGGTCTCGCTGCAGACGTCGCGCTCGCTGTTCCTGTGTCTCCTGCAGCCGCTGCATGCGCTTCGCCTCGCGGTCGCGTAGCCGTCTCAGCTCGCGCTCCTCGGGCGTCTCGCGCTCACGCTTGCTCTTCTTGGCCACGCGCTCGCGCTCCAGTCGCTGCATCCGCGCCTCGGTCGGTTCGTTCCTGCGCCGTGATGCCCACTTCCTCATCGCGGAGGACGGACTGCCCGCCAGCTGCTGATACGCCACACAGCTGTTACACACCAGCAGCACGTCTGCCGGATACACGGGCATGGGGTTTAACAAGTCAGGTAGCGGGTTGAGGGTGTCGGGGAAAGAGGTCAGTGAAGATCCAGAGGAGAGGAGGCTGCCCGGGAGCGGGGGGAAGCCCGAGCCTGGAGCAGCTCCGTGATTGGCCCCCTGGATGGACATGTGACCATCAGACACAGAAACGGCCTGAACCATGGAGCAGGGCTGATCTCCGCTGCTGCGCTCTAAATCACTGGCACTGAGGAACTCTTTCAGCTTTTCCCTGCAGTGTGGAAACAAATGACACATAAATGATGACATACTGACGGTGTTAACGTTAAAGATGACAAGTTCATATTTATTGCTTTGTTTAACTATCTAGTTAGTGTTGTATGATATCCTTAGAAATACCAAACGCTCATTTGCTTCGAGGCTCGATCGTGTCCGCTGTCCGATCCGACCACTTCAGCGATCAGTGTGAATCAATGACAGGGAGTCGATTCGATTCATGATTCATTTTCAATTTGATGCCGAAGCAATTTTTTGTGAATCAGAAACGAGTCGACACTGTATACTAAACTGGATTCAGCGATTCAGTCGGAGAAGAATGATGCAGTAGTGCTGGTAGTTTGTGTGTAAAAGGAGTTTGTTAGTAAGTCAGTAGTAAATTCGTTAGATGTTTGAGGTTTAAAGTCCAATTTTTTTGTCAACTACTGAGTATTATTTTATATCTCTCTTGGGATCAGTGCAAGTGAATTGTAGAAACGAATGAATGCTTTCGTTAATGACCACTTCTGGTCCCTTTTCCCACCCCGAGTGTAGAGTCATGAGCAACACGGCCGACGTGTGAGTAATGTGTGTGAGTAAGGTGGATGGGAGTCTGGGTTACAGACCTGTTGAAGTTGTTGGTGTCGGTAAAGCGAGCTCCAGTGTGACGTGTCAACCTCTCAGCCAGCAGACTTACTTACTCCTCCACTGCAGGCTCACTCGGGCCACTCGACTCTCGTCGTCCACACACCGGACAAACGTAACTCTTGCTGCCGCCCACCGTCGATGTGTGCTGCTCACGACGAGAGCGAGAGACGCAGTCATTTCATACAGTAAATATATTTCAGTTTCAGTTGTTCCCTCATCTGATTGGCTGTTTCGTTCAACAAGATTAATTGTGCACTGTGAGGAAATGAAAATGCTTTGAAATTGTTGATGAAAATGAAAACGCTATGAGGACGTTATCGACAACGTGTGCACTGAAGATGTTAAATATAAACGTTTGTGCAGGCTGCAAAAAAATCAAGCAGCACAATGTACTGCACAACAGAAACAACGAGATCTCCTTTTTAGGTGTTGTGAGTTGTGTGAAATATCTCAGCACTGTGAAACTAACTGTTCTGCTAGCCCCAACACCATTATTTCTTGTCATTATTTCTAGTACAAGTGGAAGCTTTGATAACTGGCTGAGGGATGATGGAAAAAGTTCCAGTTTTCCTTCTTTCCAGCAGTGGAAGCAAGTCCTATAGAGACAGCGGTGGTGATGGTCGTGCACTACCACTTACATTACCACCACTACCGTCACTAATAGTACTACCACCACTTCTACTACTTATACCACCTAGTAGAGGTGGTGATAGTGATGGTGAATGTAATGGTGGTGATGGTGAATGTAATGGTGGTGATGGTGAATGTAATGGTGGTGATGGCAGTGATGATAATGGTGATGAGATAATGATAGCGGCCATGGTAATTATGGTGATGGTGATGTTAATTATGATGGTGATGATGATGGTAATAATGATGGTGATGGTGGTGATGAGATAATGACAGTGGCTGTGGTGGTGATGGTCGTGGTATTAATGATGATGATGAGATAATGACAGTGGCTGTGGTGGTGGTGATGGTGGTGGTATTAATGATGATGATGAGATAATGACAGTGGTGGTGGTGGTATTAATGATGATGAGATAATGATAGTGGTCTTGGTGATGATATGATGGTGGTCGTGGTGATGATGGTAATGATGACTATGGTGATGAGATAATGATAGTGGTCGTGGTGGTGGTGGTGGTGGTAGTGATGATGTCCTCACCTGATAGACATGTGCAATGAGTTGATCTGGGCTGCCGAACTCCAGGGTGCAGATAGGACATGCATAATTACTCCCCAGGTCTGAATCCCTCTCGCTCTCCTAATGAACAGAACGTATACACACACACACACTTACACTAACAGCAAACATCTTCCCGACAGAGTATTCTCGACAGAAACACACCCCGATCCCACATTTAGTCATGAGTGAGTCGTACTATATGCACCTGTACTGAACAGTCATGTCAGAGCGGTCAGCTGTCACGATTAATACTATAGCTAGAGTGTTTTTTTTTTTTAAATAACGATCAGTACATGACGTGACAGTTGTTTTTAATCTCTTTTTCTGTAGGATAATTATTCTTTGTTGTTCTAAATAGTATATCTGTAAATTGTATGTTTGTAAAGACTAAGTAAAAATAAAAATAAAGACCCCACAGTAATGTTTCCTTGTTTCTGATTATCACTGATTCAGTACAAAAACATTTTAGACTCCAGACATTAGTTTTCCAGCACAGAATGAAACGTTAGAGAAAAAATGTTTGTGTGTCAGGAAAGAAAGCAGCAGATTCCATACGATAAGAGACACTTTTCAGATAAAAACAGCCAAAGGAAAGGCACATTTATACTTGTGGTTCATAAGTATTGCCCCCCCCGGCTTTCTTTGCAGCCATTATAACAAACATCCTCCAGAGAAACGCCTCCTTCTTTCACAGGCACGATTACGTGATGATCATCACGCACAGGCACTCGATCAGGGTGCAGATAGCTCTGGATTCGTGTAAAAAATAAATAAATAAATAAATAAATACTGTATGACCAGTGATATTATCTACATGAAGCTGCAGCCCTGAATGATAATCACTCCAGAATGTGCAGTCGTTGTGTGTGTGGATGTGTGGGAGGTGTGATGCTGTAGTATCATGTGCCCAGTGTATGACTTTCAAACACACACACACACACACACACACACACACACACACACACTATCTGTGCTGTCCATTCTGCCACGCTCATGTAGCTGCCAACGTCAACGAGGAGGCGTTAGCGTGGAACATCAGCGTCTCCTACAAATCTGTGTGAGTCATCTCGACTGTCGCGGTGACGCTTTGTACCGTTTTGCCACAGAGGCATGAATCACGCTTCTGAAATAACACCCAGGACGCATTTCCTCGTCTCTCGCTGCACGGAGCAGCTCCTCAAAGAAGCGCTCGATTTGGCCCGGTCAATCTTACGTCAGTGTCTTTCTTAACTGAAATGGAAATGGATTATTTCGGAACTTCCTTTTTTTGCGTGCTCATTCTACTCGAAATGTAATGCTGTCAATCATTTTGTTGATAATCTCTTGTTGTCGTTAGTAACGGAAAAAAAAAAACCCTACTGTAAAGCAGTGACTGCTCGTACAGCGTCCTCATACCGAAGTGCGTATGGATGACGCACCTTTCTTCTTCTTCGAGCCGTCACGAGACGTGCGATTTACAGTAAGCGATGCTAACATGTGCTCGTCCGACTAACCCTGTTATGTTAGCTCCTGTTTTCACTTACATCATAGCAGTTTCCTCACCAGCCTCTCTTTTTTCCTCTCGGGAAAAAAAAAAAAAAAAAAAAAAATGCAGCTTTTGATGTCACCAAGAAACCGCAACTGTCCTGAACATGTTGGACACTTAAAATTACAGCCGTTACAAAAGCGCTGACACTGGAGACTCCTTCCATAAATAAATGTCTCGCTATAAACAGTCCTGACGTCGCCAGCCTCAATTTTTTTTCCTCTCTCTTGAAGTTAATAAGAGACAAAACAAAAAAAAACGCAGCTTGACGTGTTACAGAGAAACCGCAAAAAAAAAAGCGTAAACTCCTCTGTCCTCAAGATGTCGGGAAGTTACAGCTTTACCTCTGACTGTTACAAAGCGCTGACACTGGAGACTCCTTCCATAAAGAAATGTCTCGTCAAAGAAAACATGGACGAGTCCCCGTGAACGAGCTGTTACTATAGAAACGATAACGTATTACTCGTAGAACAAGCGAATTACCACTTAAACCTGTGATTTGCAGCTGCTCTGCTGTAGACAATTAATCAACAGCTTCTGACCAATCAGAATCCAGAATTCTGCTTAAAGTGCTTTTACAGTGGCCTTATGAGGTCACTTTAAAGCAGTCAGACTCACCTCCTTCATGCCTCCGCCGTGAACGGAGCACTGGCTCGCCTTATGACACGGCATGTTGTCATCCCCTGAGGAGTTGGAGGAGTTCTCTTTGTCCAAGTCGCTGTCACTATCGTCTGAAAAAGAAAAATACGACTCGTTAGCGTGGAGGGATTTCAGCGCGGCGTGGATAACTCAACTCAACTGTGTGTCTGGGAGGTTCACCGGTGGTGCCGTCCTGCTCGTCCAGGTCTCCGCAGTTGGCGCTGTGGCATGCGGGGTTTTCAGCAAAGTCGTCTTTCGCCTCCATCTCCGAAGCGTGTTGTGGACCAGAGAAGCCTGTCATGTGAAACGGCCCTGTTGATAAACGAGGAGAGAGTTA
>JAKKZN010000011.1:1650440-1662963 GCA_033441825.1 Pangasius elongatus
CTTCTGCTTGGTTGGAATGAAAACCTGCACCCACACTGGCCCTTTCCGGATAAGATTGGACACCCCTGGTCTAGAGGTATAACGATCTTGTAACGTTGAGGATTTAAATAAAAATGTAAGGAATTTGTAAGAAAGTTTTCTTTCTTGGAAATGCGATTAGGAAAGAGTATAAGGATTTCAATTTGATAACACCCAAGTAAATATAAAAATAATATGTAAGTATGTAACCCCTGAATATAGATATGTCAATCAAATAAGCCACGCCTCTAACTTCATGTCCCGCCACGTCACTCCACGCCACGTCACGTCACGTCACGTCAGGTCTGGTAAGGGAACGTTACTTCATCCAGGCAGCGAGCGCTTGAGCACAGACAGGGCCTGTGTGAGGAGAGGAGTTGTTTAATATGATGAGAGAGGAAATAAAATCTGAGAAGTCTGATGCACCGCTGACGACTGGAGATCTTATCTCGCCTCTCTGCTCCACTCAAAGAGCGTCTTTATAAAGCAGCACCACAAAGCCGACAGCCATGCACGCTAGGCGCTAAGTCCACCATGGACACACACACACACACACACACTTAATTTCTCATGTTTCCTTAAATAACATGTTGTGTCATGTCACCGTAGTTGCCGTAATGTTGCTAGAGGAATTTGTTGTCCACAACAGTCCGTGGAAAATGGAGTCCGTGGAGACTCAGACTGTCTCTCTCACGCTAAACTGTCTGCTTCTCAGTAACCCGTCTTACATACTGTAAGGTGTGTATCGAGATCTCACCAGGATCTCACACAGAAATGCTGGGAGAAGGACTGAGAAAAATAATCACCTCAGGAGACCTGAAGACTATTGTATGAAGACAAGATATGACATGATGTATATACATATCACGATGTGTAATTTAGCTGCATTTAAACTGCGTTAAAAATGAAAAACCGAGTTTATTTGGTGTCTAGAAAAAAATTCTAACATTGAAAAAGGGAGAAAAAAAGTGTAGGAAATGTACAATTTTAAAGATTATGCAAAATAAAAAAAATTAGGTGCTTTTATTCAATTCCATTTAGTTTATAATGATTAAAAAAAAGTAGTTTATTGCTATAATTTACTACTCTATTATCTTTAAAATAGTTTATTAATTTATTGATATTATATCGTCATATCACCCAGACACTGTGTTCATCATGTCGCTGTAAATTAAGATGAAAATTGTGTGAAAATTGTTTATTGTCTGTCTTTTTAGGCTAATATAACACTAGCTAGCTGGAGCTAGCATGAATTTCCTAGCATGGAACCCAATGAATTTACATTTATTAAGTATATACAGCGTAATAAACATGCTCATTATAGTTATTAACAGCACGCAGTACAGCATGAAGGAGTTTTATTAAACGCATAATGGCAATTTGTGTTCGTAAATGCTATTTCATTTAAGAAAGAATTCAATTTTTACGTTTTACGTTCTTAAAATGCGCGTATTGGGGAAATTTAAAGGGTTGAAATCGTTCACTTTTATTGACGAAACTTCTTTGAATTTTTCATCAGCTAAATCTAAACTAAAATGAACAATATCCGAAAGTTATTATTATTATTTAGCTTGATTTTACATCTCTTACCTGTGATCCAGGTACATTTCACTGTTAACATCCAAAATGGCTTCCTGTTCACTACACGTGCTCACTACATAGGGTGAAGGCTGTACAGTATGTTCAGTACAATGCAGTTTGAGATTTAGCCATGGGAAAATTGCGACTTCTTGTATTTGTGTTGTATTTTAAATGTTGCACTCTGTCAATTCCGCTAAAGTATTGGCACCCTTGGTTTCATTTTGGTTCCTTACTTGATGCCAAACTTATCTTGTGTTTAATAGCTCGCCATGTGAAGGAGACAAGTGACAGTAAAGACAGGTTTTAACGTAAAATAAGTGAAACGTCCATCACTGGTATCCACCCACAGGCCCCAGAGAAACTCCTCCTACTTTCACGGGTTATTTCATGAGAAATAGAGACGATCAGGGTACCGAAAGTTGCCAGATTAAGATGGTTTGGACATGTTCAGAGGAGGGAGAGTGAGTATATTGGTAGGAGAATGTTGGACATGGNATAGGGATAGGTGGAGAGTGATGATTCACTGTGGAGACCCCTGAAGGGAAAAGCCGAAAGAAGAAGAAGAAGAAGAAGAAGAAGAGTACCGAAAGTTCTGGGTTTTTGATTGGCAACCATTCCACCAGACAAACATCTTCTATGGTGTATGTGTGTGTGTGTGTGTGTGTAGGTGGTGTCTCAGACCATCAGCTTGGTGGATTTGTCCTGCTACAGTCTGGAGGAGGTTCCTGAATATCTCTTCTACAGCCACGATGTCACACACCTCAACCTGCGTCACAACTTCATCAGTCTCGAGGGTCCTGGAGGTCTTTGCAACTTTAACAGGTAGAGATCTTAAGGATCACACCAGCCTTCGAAAAACCATCTCACATCTACTACATTCTGTAAAACCACACCGCTGCATGTAAGTGTATAGCATCGTTGTTGATAAGATAACTGTGTAATGTTGCTCAAATTCCAGGTTACATAATGCTTCAATAAAGCTGTTAAATGTTCTGTGTTATGTTGAGTCGTTCTGGCAGGGACCATGTATTTAGCGTTCGTGCCAGACAGAGAGTGAGAAAGAAAAAAAAACCTGCCGAGATGACGCTATTAATGTTAATAGTCAACTTCTTGTATTGGTGTTTTACTGTTTGAGCTATAAACAGTGTGTGTTTATGTGCTACGAGGCTGAGCGGCCAGAATTTCACATAACAAGATTTCTAAAGGGAATAAAATCTGACTCCAAAAATTTTTTTTGACTTTAGAACCTGATCAACGATGAACAGAAAAGAGGGTTAGGGTTAGTTACTATGAAGTAGAGAAACTATCCTTATCTGCATCTGTATTCGGATATAATCCTGAAGTGGGCGTGGCCTAAAACAGACGTTTTTATTTATACATTTATTATTGATTAAGCCCGAATCCTACCACTGTGCCCCCGGGAAAACGGTGCTTATTTTTGTTTGTACCTGCCCACGACATTGAGGGCAATTTCTACACAAATGTCAACAGTACCATGGAAAAAAATAAAGTTTTGAGCACAGGAACAAAGCGACTTCTTAAAATTTTCACTCGTATTTCACTGTATTTAACTTATCACTGAATTATCAAGAACATTTCATCTGTTATACCTCAGATATACGGAGTACCGACTGGTTCAGACACGTCACATCCATTATATCAGTCGGAATAATGAGAAATTATTCAAAAGGTTTTGCTGTTTCTGTAGTTTTAGTTTCAGATATTTATCCGTAAAGTTTCGTCTCTCAATTGAGTCAAAGCAGATACAAAGTTTTAAAAATGTCCTCCTTTTTTTTCAGACTTGTCAGCAATATTTTGATGTAAAACTGTAAATACTTACACATATTCACACGACGTGACTGTAAATAACTTGGCCATTAAAATGTAATTGCATTTTTAAAAGGAATTACAACAGGGAGTTCTATTTATACTGTATGTGTGTTTTAAGAGAATATCGTGATGCGTGAAAGAATCGATTATTTGCCCTGTCCCTGTGTGGATTAGTAGTGCGTTCTCATTTTTTGGCATTGGATCATTGAAATGAAAAGATCCCTTGCCCACTGAATATCTCCGGCTGTGTGAGTTAATCATTGTACATCTTATCTCATCTTCCGTCTCTCTGTGTGTGTGTGTGTGTGTGTGTGTGTGTGTGTGTTTTCGCAGGTTCACTCAGCTGAAGAGTCTCAACCTGTCTCACAACCGACTAGGCGCGTTCCCCGAGGCCGTGTGTGAAATCCCCTCTCTATCTGAGCTCAGCCTGTCCTGTAACGGTCTCGGCTCCGTGCCCGCTCGCATCGGCAACCTCCAGAAGTCAGCTCGCATTCCCACAATCCCATAATTCCCACAATCTCACAGTTCTAAACGTTTTTATTATACCGACTGTATAATATAGCTGGTAAAGGTACAGGGTACGTGCAGTCGTGGTATCGCTAACCACACCCCTAATCATAAAAACATTATACTAGATCAGGGATAATGTTCCTGACCTTCCCGTGTACAGGACGTCTGCATACTGTGATCCGGGTTCTTGTGATCATGAATATTCATCAGCATTAGCATAATTATATGCAGGTGATTAGTGAGAGTGCTTCGAGCTGCTCTGAGAAATAAACTTGATTTTTTTTTTCCATTCGTAATTGGCTTTAAAGCTTTACGATTATCTGTACTTAATATTAATAATATTTATTGCACATAAATAAATTTTGTAGATTAAAATGCAGCTGAAAGTGTTTCAAAAATCCAAATAAAAACAGCATAATGCAAGAAGTAGATAATAGAGAAAATAAAAATAACGATTTGGGCAAAGCAGAGAATCCTAAAGCAGTGTAAACTCAATCTGTGATGTCACTGAATTAGCTCGGACCAATCACATCTCACTTGCGAATTATTAGAGGAGGACGATGCGGTATCTGGAAACAGAACTGGTTAGGTAACTAGATAATTTAACTAGTCTTCCGTTAAGTAAAACGGTGAGAAAAGGACTCAGATGGAGACTATGGCATCCCACTGAAATCGCACTCATCTTCAGTAATGTGAGTTAGCTCACGATCGTGGACTAGCGAGCTAACTGACCTAGCAGATGCTACTGATATTATTCTGTCAGGGATGAAAGGAGCACACGGGGCGTTTCCTAATTTGCATATTCATGCTCGTAAAGATGTTCCAAAACCATCAAATACTTAATGAAGAAAAACAATAATAAGCAAATTATTTTTTAGAGATTAACAGGTTAAAATGATAGGTTTAACCCTGTTAACAGGTTGATTACAGATTTTTTCAGAAAATATTGTTTGAAAATAAACTGAATTTTCCTTTTTTTGGGATGAAAATAACCTTAAACTTATTATTAAAAACTTTGTTATGAATAAAAGTCAGGTCAAATACTGACAGTTGTGTCTTTCAGTGCATCGCAGATTTAAAAAAAAATAAAATACACAAATATTCACCAAAAAAAAAACAAAGTCCCATCTAATGCTGATATTCTTTAAATAATATTTTTTATAATAAGATTTTGGTGTATTATATAACAGACCATGGGCATAGAGAGATTAACATGAGCCAGAATAAGTGTCTTTTTAGAGTATTTTACTTTATTTTTTATTTATTTCTATTTATTGTAACAAAAAAAATTATATACAAAAACTATTCAAAAGTAATTAATTAAACAATTAACAAACCATAGAGGACAAAAATACAGATGATGAATAATACAAAGATATAAAAATACCAGAGAAGAAATGACTGAAATAAGAAGGAAAGAAATTGAAGTAATTGAGATGTTAAAAGAGTCCATCTTTTTCTTTGTAAACATCAAAACAGGTTGCCAGATCTTGTCAAATTCTATCTGTGCACCCATTTCTAGAGTAATTTTATTTAAAAAAAAGTGTTAAATGATGCCTAAGATGTGTGTAAGATAGCGAACGCTGTAGCAGAATTACCTACAGAAGTTACAGAAGGACGCGTTTTCGACGTGTTTCTCTCTCTCTCCCAGCCTGCAGACTCTCTCTCTGGACGGGAATCACTTGAGCTCTCTGCCTGATGAGTTGGGGGATCTGGTGCAGCTCTGCAGTCTCGGGCTCTCCTTCAACACCTTCCCTCACATCCCCGCCGTGCTGGAGAGGCTCAGCGCTGTGGACCGGCTGCTCATGGCCGGGAACCGAGTCGAAGCCTTGGAGCTCAGCAGCCTGCTGAGGATGAGTCACGTCAAGAACATTGACTTACGGTGAGCCAAAAGAGCGTCAGGATGCTTTATTTACGGCACGACGGACAAGTGTACGCTCGTGATGCCGCTGATTGAAGTGGTAACTAAAGTACCAGTGCTGAATAGGGTTCTGGTTCCTGCAGAGAGCCAAGAGAACTGCACAGTGGGGTGTGGGCGGAGCTATACATAGTCCCGCTCACTTATTTTGTGGTGGCTTTATGATGAAACATCACCATTTTGTCATATAATTGAATTAACGGAAAATTTTAATAGCAGTTAGCTTTCAGGGTAACTAAAATAGCCAGCGTTAGCGATATTACAGTATTATGAATGTTAGCAAGAAGGACTTGGGAGCCTTTTCTTAATTTAAATACTCACATATATTCTGTTTACTGACATTTCTCCTCTGGTGTCTCTCATTTCTTGTCGGAGAAATGCAGACAAACACCAGATATGAGCAGAGGGACTGGAGTTCACACTGGCTGATGGGTAGGAATTGGCCATAACTAAATTAGGGAAAAAAATCTGAGAAAAATTACCAAAAAAAACAGCCAAAAAAACAAGTAAGGATAATGAAATAATGAATCAGACTAGAAATCATTTTGTGGTTTTTCATATAGCAGTAATAGAGTTTTTTCGAAACCTAAGAAAGCGTGATATGGTGTCCCACAAGGTTCTGTTTTAGGCTCTTAAAATAGTTTTTTTTACCTCTGTTTTCAGACAGCGATACAAAACGTCATACACTGCAAATGGTGACCTATATAGGTCAGGGGTATTTAACGAAAATTTGTAGGTCCATGTACATGAAATAAAAAAAAAAAAAGCGATTAACTTGACTGAATCGTTTGAAAGAAATTGTCCTACGTGAAAGCAAAGCTACGATTATGATTACGAGCCCCGCCCCAAAACCCAAACGAGCGTGAAAAGCGGCTCTTGGTTTGGTTTGGTTTGTTTGTAAATTCACCCTGAGCTCAAAAGTGCTATGGTTAAACAGTCAATAAACTCACATTATTGCATTTTAAAGCACAAACCTTGTCAGTACCTCTGTATGAAACCGATTTGGGGCTGGAGCTACACGGGAGGTTTGTGAATGGTTCGTGATGTCACAAAAGAAGTGGACCAATCACGTCCCATATGCAAATTAGTAGCGGATAATGTGGAACCTGGTTAGTGACGAACAGATTATGGTTGCTCTTGATCATGTTATATTCTGACAGCTTCTGCTTCGTAAAATAAACGACTCGATAATGAAGTAATAATATTTCGTCCCTTTTGACTGAACTCTGGACACTGAACAGATGATTTTAATTTTGAAGCAAAGAATAAACACACACTTCTCCGTATAGTCATCTTTTCCCATCCTGGTTTCATCTGCGCTGAAATTTTTATGCCACGTTGCCGTGTTGTCAGTCGTGTCCCCTTTCTGAGCTAACGTCTCTAGCTCTTGTTGTAGCTAGTCTCTGATCCGATGAGCTGCCTTCGGCTAAATGTGTTTGTGATATAATCGGATAAACTGCAACAGATGAGCTGCTACAGAGCCCATGCTGGTTCGCGTTTAGAAAACTGGAGTTGCTGAAGTACAGTCTGCTGGAATATTTTGCTGGGTATCGCATCCTGTCAGTCGACGACTGAGGGAGTGAATAGGGCATCGTTTGGCATAGAGCTCGTCTTTTGTTCCTCTCTTTAATCTTTATCCTGCACTCCCTGGCTTTGTCGGTGAGTTAATGCTCCTGTCAGTCTCTTTATGCATAATGCACAATCCATAGACAACAGTCATGTAACTGGATCATCCACTGTTACAAAACAGAGCCACTCACTGGTCTAGATTTAATGTTTCCACACTCGCCTCACCCGACACACGATATTTTCGCCAGGGAAAACGGGTCATTCCCTGGTTCTGGAGTTTTTCGGTCACTTTTTTTATCTATTATTTGAGTTATTATGTTCAGTTCGACGGTTCTCTGTGTGGGGTTATGGATTTACAGGATTTATGAACAGATCTCTGGTGGGAATTGTAAGAGATGTTCTGTGCTGCTGTGGGAACACGAACACGGAGAGAGAGAGAGAGAGAGAGAGAGAGAGAGAGAATGACAGACAGACAGAGAGATGAGGACTGGTATTTATATTTCATGAAATATCTCAGAGTAGACCTCAAATCCTCCATCTGATTTTAATAAACAATGAGTTTAATCCTCGACTTGGGCATGTTTAAAAAAAACATGAGCTTGTAAAATTTGTTTTGAAATTCACCCTGAACTCAAAAGTCCAACATTAATCATTTAAAGAAGAAGCCTTTATTTGTCACATATACATTACAGCACAGTGAAATTCTTTTTTTCCCCTTACATGTCCCAGCTTGTTAGGACGTAGGGTTAGTGTACGGTCAGCCGTGATACAGCACCCCTGGAGCAGAGCGGGTTAAGGGCCTTCCTCAAGGGCCCAAGCCTGGCAGCTTAGTGCTACTGGGGCTTGAACTGCTCACCTTCTGATCAGTAACCCAGAGCCTTAACTGTTGAGCCACCACCGTCCCTAGACGTCCATTCTGAAGAAACACATTTGAGTTAACGACGCAAAAACGTCACATTTTTCAGTGAAACTGATTTGGGGGTGGAGCTACACGAGCTCGTTCTGTGATGTCACAAAATAAGTGGACCAGTCACATCCCATATGCAACTTATGAGCAGATGGTGATGTGATGGTACATGCAGAAACTTATCATCAGGGAGGAACAGATGATTGTTGTCATGGTAACATTATAATCTGATGACTGATAAAAATTTTACTAGCAGTTAGCTTTCCAGGTAGCTAAATTAGCCGATGCTAGTGATATTACGCCATTAGGGATCGCACGAAGAAGGGCGTGGCTTGGAGCGTTCCCTAATTTGCATACTCATGTATATTCATAGGTAGTGCTATTTTTAATGACCGTGAAGAGCTCGAGAATGTTTTTTTTTTAAAAGTCATTTTCAGACACTAAAAATATTAAACAGTTTATTTTTCTGGACAGTTAATTTTTGTAATTATTGAAAACGACGTGTTCTGGAGGACTTTAATGACATTCTTTCCGCTGGTGTCTCTCACTACTTGTCGGAGAAATGCAGACAAACACCAGATGTGAGCAGAGGCACTGGAGTTCACACTGAGTTTTCGGTTCAGACGCGGAGGCTCTCCTCCGGAGAAGCTGTTTAAGCAGCTGTACATCCGTCGGAACATTAAGACACTTTAAAAAAAGACAGCTTATCGGGTTATTTCTTTGTGAACAGCGAGGCTCACGTCGCTCGTCAGAGGCCACACTTTCAGTTCCCTCTTCTCAGTGCAAAAGTTTCCTATTTTAACGTCGCCCTGGTCGTGTTCGAGCCTTTTGTCTTCTGTTTGTTGAAGTCAGAGTTTCCATTTCCTGCTATTTGGCACACTGAAGGAGGATGAAAATGGTGCTGTTTTATTTTAAGCAAAGAAATTCTCAAGCATCGTGACAGTTAGAGGTGGGAAATTTTAGACCCTCCTCAGTTTCAGTGCGAAATCGATTCAGGTCGTGATTTTAAAACGAGTCTAGATTCTATGCATAATGGCTTTTTTTTTTTGTTTTTTTAAATTCACCAGCGTTTTATTTCCTGTAGTGCTGGCAGTTGGTTAGAGTCAGAGCTTTATATCGTGATGCATATCATGAAATGAGATTTGATATTTTTATCATATCACCCATTCCTGATCCTGGGAGCACTGGGCGTGATGTTAGAGCACACACACATTCACACACTCATTCACACCTAGGGCTTTTGGTGTAGCCAGTCCATCTGTCGGCATGTTTTTGGGAGTTGGGAGGAAAAAGGAGGATCCACGTTGACACAGAGAACCCTAGAGCTGTCAAATGTCCATTAAAAAAAATGTCATGCTTCCCATACCGTTCTCATGTGTGCGTTCCCTTCAGGCTAAACGGGCTCTGCAGTGTGAAAAGCGAGACTCTGGAGCCCATAAAGCAGCTCATCCAGCTGGACCTGAGGGACAACCGGCTGACCGAACTGGACCTGAGCGCCGCCTGTAACCTGGACACTCTGCACTGCGAGCGCAACCAGCTGGAGGCGCTCACGCTCAGCGGCTTCACGCTGCGTAGCCTGTACGCCAGCAACAACCGTGAGTACCAGTGTCTCTCTCTCTCTCTCTCACACACACACACACACACACACACTCTCTCTCTCTCTGAGTGAACATGTAGAGTGTGTTACATTGTCTAAAACTTTCTCTCACAGGTTTATCCACAATCAGCATCTATCCAGTTCCTAATCAGCTGACGCACATGGACGTGTCCTGGTGAGTTCACGTGTAGTACATAAGTAGCGGATCGACACCGTGTGTATTTGCACCTGAGTGAAGTTAGCACTGTTCAAACAAGTGTGCAAAAGTGCTACAAAATTAGCACGTCCTCCTTTATCAACATTAGCCAAACTGCCTTAACTGTGCAGAGTAAATAGCTTAGCTGAGGTTACCTTCCCAGCATTAGCTATCCAAGCTACATAACAGGTTAGATAACTAGATTTGTCGAAATGTTAGGTCATGTCATTTAAGCCAAGTGTAAGCAAGCTAGCAAACATTAAGCTCGTCTCATAAGCATTCATTAGAGAGTCTTCTTAGTTGTCTTCTTTTTTTTATGATTTACATCCTTTTTTCTTTTGTATTATTTAGCGCTATCAAATTTTCTAATTTTATGACCCAGGCAATCTGACTGACATGGCAGATGACCAATCACAGCCTGCCAGCAAACACACCAGATTTTCTCATTTACTTCAAACAAAACTCTTAAGTAACTTTTGAGACATGAGTTTTCTAAAATTTTCTTTTTCCTACTCCAAGAAGTTTGTTTTCTTGCCGGTATAAATAGCGCACGGTCACAGTCAGGAGCGTCTGAGGCTGAGACTAAGCTCAGTTTAAGCTAACTGGTATAATTAGTAACCCAGTAGCTGTGTCTAATAGCTATGCTTAAGCCAAGATTAAATTAAACACAAGCTAGCTAACATTAGGCTCACAACTATGCTAGCAGTGTATTGCGTAAACCTGTAGCTGTGTTTGCTAGCAAGTCTTAGCCTGGATGATTACAGATTGCTGGGAAGTGGAAATAATTAATTGGGTCCGATTAGTGTTTGAGTTTAATTAATTATTGGACAGAACACACAAAAGTGGTAAATCTTCCCTAACAGGATTAAACGTTGTGTTTTTTTTGTGTTATGGGACAGGAATGTTGTGGAATGCCTGCCCGACTGGGTGTGTGACAGCAGAAAGCTCGAGGTGCTGGACGTCTCCCACAATCTGCTGCTGGAGCTGCCGGCCAGGTCGGTGACGTGTCGAAACTTTTATTCAGCTGTCTGTCCTGAAGCGCAGCAGCGAGACCTCAGTCTCAGTGTCTGGCGTATTATTGCATCATATTAATGCGATTTCCATCGGCTGTGATAAGAGTCCAGGACACCGCTGCAGACGATGAGCGATCTCTCTCTCTCTCTCTCTCTCTCCGTCTCTCTCTCTCTGTCTCTGTCTGTAAAAATGTGAAAATGAAAAGTGGCAGCATCGTCATGGAAAGCTTTATGGATAGAACACTGACACATGTAAATTTGAAAACGTGTATATTTCAAAGCGCCGTGATGTTGTCGAGCGCACTACTCTGCACCCACTGCTGCATTACACACGCAAGTTAAAGCTGCGATCTGGCTTTTATACGAGGTATTTTTTACTAGCTGTATTCATTAGCTTGAATTGTTGCTAGATATTCCAGAATGGGGAACAGAACCGGAAACAGCCACTAAACCGAGCAAAACGCAGTACTGTTATCACAAATCCAGGGAGTCGCATGCAAGTGCAAACAGTCTTTAAAACAAAAGACAGAAAAACAACCAAAAACTAGAAGAACTAAAACAAAGGACTAGACTACAGCAAGACAGGTCGAGGCAAGGGAAATTCGACGTGAAACCAAAAACTACTAAATACTAAATAGGGTAACTAATTAGAGGAACACAAAACAGGTGCGCACCAACACAGGAAGTGAGGCAGACAATGATGAAAGAAATTGAAAAAATGTGAGTGAGGGTGCCCTCTGGTGGTCTGGGGGGGAATTGTCCATGGAGAATGTGCACAAACACTGTTCTACAGCTCTAACTCTAAAACAAAACTGACAACGTAAAGCATTTAAACACTTCATCAGACAAAAATGAACATCCGTGTGTGCGACACGAGAAGACCACAGCTGAAATGTTAGCCAAGAATACGTTTCGCCTTTTTGTCGAGGACACAAACAAGACGCTTCATCTCCACAGATATATAAATTGGCTTGTTCAGTTAAATTACGTTAATTGCCACATTTTCGCCTCGTTAATAGGACTTCCAGGCAAACACACTGGAGCTTTGACTTGTCCGGTGGGATAGCTAATGAATTTACAATTCAAAAGTGGACTGAAAACGCTAATGTGTTTACCCGTGTTAGTGTGGACTGGGCTTTAGTGTCGGAAGTGATGAAGATGACACCGTGTCTCTTTCCTCTCTGTGTCCTTCATTAGACTGCTCAGTGGGCTGAGTCTGAGGAAGCTGCTGGTTGGCAGTAACTCGTTACAGCGTGTGCCTGATTTACTCGATCACATCCCTCTGGAAACCCTCGACCTGCAGCACAACAAACTCACTGAGCTCCCAGAGAACTTCTTCTCCAAGGCCTTAAAGTAGGTCTCACTCACTCTGTCTGTCTTTGTC
>JAKKZN010000011.1:1695644-1715418 GCA_033441825.1 Pangasius elongatus
CTCACTACTGAGTCCTTTTTTTGACACTTTTAGCTCTGTTGTGGGTATTTTTGGGCTATGGTCTTAAACTTTTGATCTGCTGATGAACAGCCTGTTTGTGTTTAATTCAGTTTTTAATAAATTGCCAATCTCTGTTTTTTTTTTTCGTCTCTTGCTTCTTTTTCTTCTTTTGACATTCTGAAGAAGTTCTTACAACCTGGTTATGATCCACCAGCATGAAATGTGAATACTTGTAATGTTTCCCCCAGTCTTAAGATTTTGTTCAGGAGGATATATATATCTCAACGCTTACTTATTTCATCTGTCGGATAACGTGCACATCCGTAGCTCATATCAAGGCCCTTACCTAACTAACTAGCTAAAATATAATGTAAAACAAAACTGTTACACTAGCTAGCGTTTGTATTTATTTATTTATAAATATATACTTAATACATTTTTTGTTTTGGAGAGGCCAGAGCTCTAGTAAGTGAATTTATGATGATGATTTATTCAAACATGGAGCCGTTAAAACAAACAAAGCAAACCTTAAACGGAGTATGAATATTCTGTATTAAAATTTGTACGTTATAAAATGACCTCATAAAACACTTCTACGCTTGGCGTCATCATTATTGTCGTGTATCTTTGCGTTTGCTTTGTTACGAGACATTTAAAATTAATTTTGTACCAGTTTTTGTTTTCTCTCTCTAACTTGCTGGACGAAAAAAATCTAACCCTACACTCTGCTTGTCGCTGAAGTGATCGTTTATTTATTTTTACTATAATAAAATAAGGTACATAATTGGACTTTAATTACCACTCATGCACCTTTTGAAAGCTTTGTTTTAAAAAAATGAATTAAAGGTGCATTATGTAAAATTAATCCCTTTTTTCCCTGCCAAAGATTAGGTCTCTAACAGTTAGGAGGGTATAATATTTGAATGATTCACACGCATGTTTGTGAAGCTCCGGCCACAGGATGTGGGCAAATCTTGTGCAAAATTTTACAATGTGCACCATGATGTTTTCAGATATCGGGATATGATACTTTTTGTCATATCGTCCACCCTTCGAAACACACAGTGCATGTTTGATTTAAACCCGCGTCAGTATTTTACAGTGTCTTATCTCTGTTCCATTATCACCTTTTTGGTCTCGAGGTCTCGGACGCTGCAGGCTCGAGCGGTTCAACAAGGGGAAGGTTGTGAAATCGACGCACATTGATCTTCTCCTACAGTCTTTCAAGTTTTCTGGCTTGCGTCGGTCCTTTGAGCGGTGGCTTGAAGCGAGCGAGTCGCTCATCGCCGACTCGTATCGCTGCGCCGATCCTGCGTGACTCATCGCTTTCTGAAACGTCCTTTCACCCGAACTGATAAAACTGAGAACATTTGAGATCACCTTTACCCAAAAAGATTTAATTAGAAGAACTTCTTTTGCAGAAGTTTTTATTCCTCTTTAACTGCTTCATATTTGCTTTTAATCATTGCGTAAACATGAAACAGGAACTGTGGGCTCCAGAAGTGCAGAGAAAACATTTTAAAGCCTTTTTTTAGTGTAAAAAAAAAACCAACAGATAAATATTTATATTCACAGCTCATATTAAACTTGAGTATGTTCATTTTTGATTTTTGTATTAAGCACATTAGACTAACTTACTATCGTGTTTATTGTTGAATTCATTTACTTATTAGTTCCTGAACTTTCCACACACAGAACCCGAACCAGTAAAATGTTTCATGAGGGTGAGACAAATGAAAATCTTAATTAAAAAAAAAAAAAAACCCAAAGAATTCTGCAGGGTTTATTGGAAACATTTCTTACAAAAGTGTACCATTTCTCTACATAATCTCTATTTCCTTCAGTGCTGGTGTTCCAGTGTCTGGAATCCTCTAGAAAACAAAAAAAACTTCAGGTTGTGTTAGGTTTACACTTTGACTTGCCCTCATATAAAAACATCACAGTTTGATTTAAGTTCGTGTTTTTTTTTGCTTGTGTTTAAGTCACTATGTTACTAGTGTTTTTTTTGGGGATTTTCCCCAGTTTTTTCTCTGTAATTAAGTCTTGGCCAATTCCCACCCATCAGTTGGCTCTCCCCTATCACACAACAGCTACCAACTGTGGAGGGTGAAGGCTATCTTGCGCTTCCTCCAAAACACGTGAAGCTCCAAGTCAGATGCATCTTTTCAAACTGCTGCTCCTGCTCTGTCATGAGGCTGTGTAACACCCTCTGAGGAACGTGCTAGCCACCCCCTTCCTCATACATTACCACACAGATACCCATGATTGGCCAGTGTCGCTGTGATTGACAGGGGCCGGAGAGTACGCCCCTCCCACCTAGAGAGCATGCTGAGTTTTGCTCTCTTGGACTCCTGGCCCCGGATTTGAACTTTTTTTGCTGCGCTGCTGAGGTGCCTTCCTGTAAAAAAAAAAAAAAAAAAAAAAATCAACTCATTCAAGTGATGATTATTTGGTAAAACAGTTTTAACAGCACGTTATCAGGCGTGGACGATATGACAATAAGTACCATATCACAATATTTTGATATTTGATATATGGAATATCAGACTTGAAACATGACGTGAAAGGACTAGCATTCAAAAAAAGAGATGAAATGTGAATGCTTAGTGCATTTCTACATAGAAGTTCCCAGTTTCCTCTTTGTATTTGTTTTTACCAACCTGTACATAGATAGATATATATACTTTATTGATCTCGTGAGAGAAACTGACGGACTGAGTATTAAATTAAGATGTGTACATCAAAAGGAATAATAGTAATCAATAAAAGAAAAAAACGGAGCAATAAAACGTGTTCAAAAAAGGCGGTGAATAATATATACAACATATATGACATAAACAGTATGTACAGATGGTTGTGCAGTAGTGTGTTCACCTATCACATAGAGATGGGATGTTGTACTGTGTTAAGATGGAAAAATGATTTCCAAAAAAGTTCTTTATGGCAGCGGAGCTGAATGAGACTCTTAGAAAATGAGCTCTGCTGTCTTTTACAGTGTGTCATGAAGTGGGCGAGATGTCCATGATGGAGAACAGTTTGTTCAGTGACCTACTCCTCACTGACTCAGACGTCTCCTGCAGACCACAGCATAGTAGATGGCGCTCATGACCACAGACTTGTAGAAGATCTCCAGCATCGTCGTGCATACATCGAAAGATCTAAGCTTCCTCGGAAAATCAGTCCGCTCATCACAGTGTCTGTGTTGGTCCTCCAGTCCAGTCTGTTGTTCAAGTGGACACCCAATTACTTGTAGTGCTTGACAATTCCAACCTTCTCACACACAATGTTTATGGGTTTGGTTGCAGTTCTTATTCTTCTGCAGTCTGCCACCATCTCCCTGGTCTTGTTTGTATTTAGGAGCAGATGATTCCTGCTGCACCACTCCAAAAAGTTATCCACCAGTTCCCTGTACTCCTACTCCTGCCCACCACCGCAGAGTCATCAGAGAATTTCTGCGGGTGGTATGATTTAGAGTTATACTGGAAGTCTGAGGTGTACAGAGTGAACAAATGGAGACTGGATAGTCCCCTGTGGCACTCCTGTGTTACTAACCACCACAGCAGACAGGGAGCTCCCTAGCCATACAAACTGGAGCCAATCTGACAGATAGTCAGCGATCCAGGAGACAGTAGATGTGCTGACACCCCTCCTGAGCAGCTTCTCACTTAGAAGTGGTTGGATGGTATTAAATGCACTTGAAAGATCAAAAAATGTGATTATGACAGTACCATCCCAACTATGAGAGTGAGTGTCCTGCAGCAGGTAGATGACAGCATCATCCACACCCACATGAGGCTGATAAGCAAACTGAACAGGGTCCAGAGCATATTTCACCCGTGGTTCGATGTGGGCCAGAACCACTTTCAACAATACCTTCATGATATGTGACGTTAGGGCAACTGGACTAAAGTCGTTGGGGTGGCTATCTTGGGTACCGGCACTAAACAGGATGTTTTCTTTAGCCCTGATATTCTCTCCTAGATCAGGCCCAGGTTAAAGATGTATTGTAGGACACCAGACAGCTGGGTAGCACAGGACATTAGCACCCTGATTGATAGGGTCAGGGCCGGCAGCCTTACCTTGGTAAGTTTCTCTAGCTGTCTCCTGACCTGGCCAATCGTCACAGTCATACAGGGAAGCGTGGTCATCCCTGTGGAAGTTGGAGTTGGGAGGTTGTGTTCAAGAATGCTCAGCAAGGGGGGTGGGAGCAAGGTAGGGGTTGACTTGGTGTATGAGGTGTGAGGACTGGTCCAGTGTGGGAAGGCCCAGCTGGGGATCTTGTGCTGAACAAACACATTCCGCTCGTTGGCTCTGTCCAGGCTGTCCCCCTGCTGACCGTCTTTGATGTTGAAGTCTGTAATCTGCTTCCTGCCCAACCGTACATCCCTTACGTTGTTTTGCTGGAGTTTATTCTCCAGCTTCTGTCTGTAGGAGTCCATGCACTCTCTGCCTCACCTTCAGAGCACATCGTACCCTTTTCAGCTTTTCCTAGTCACCAGATCTACAGGCTCTCATCTTTTTATTCAACAGGTAATTCAGGTCACTGGTGATCCAAGGCTGATTACTGGGAAAACAGCATACAGTCCTGGTTAGGATGGTGGTATCTTCACCGAAATTAATGTAGTCTGTGATGCAGTCAGTAACGTTGTCACTAAGTTTCACAGCAGTCCTGCAGGGCCTCCTCGCTGTCCTTGTGGAGTCTGGCTGTCTTTGAATTGCAGGAACATACTGAGGTGTTAACAAGATGAGGTTATGGTCTGATCTACCATAGTGGGGGCAGGTCAGTGGCTCTCTATGCTTCTTTAGCATTTGCATACAAAAGGTCCAGTGTTCTGTTTATCCAGGAAGTGCAGTCCACAAACTGGTGGAAAGTTGGGAGAGTGGAGTCTAGATTTACATGGTTAAAGTCTCCAGTAAAGACCACAAAAGCTTCAAAAGGTGGAATGTAAACACTGATCAGTATAGCGGAAGAGAATTCACATGGCAAATAATATGGACGCGTTCCCACGGCTAAAAGTTCAATGTCCGGGGGAGCAGAGACTTTCCTTCATGGTAAAATCCCTCCACCTTTCTTCTTACTGCTCAGTGTAATGTCCCTGTCTGCCCTAATATTACTGAAGCTGGGTATGGAGGCATTGTGGTCCAGGAAGTGTGTGTGCAGCCATGTCTCTGTGAAGCACACAACACTACTCTCCCTGTACTCTCTCTGGATCCGAATCACACTCAGCTTTTCTCTGGCTATGCACCCCGGCATCTCCTCCCGAGCGCCGCTGGGATCGCAGGTCTAGCTTCAGGCAGAAACGTCAACAGCTGGTCTTGGGTGTGCACAAACACTACGCCACTCTGCTCAGTGTGATCCCCAGCCGCAGAAAGTGAGGAACATAGCAGAACAACAAAAGTAACATCTACCAGGAACAAATGCGACGTCCTTTTCCCTTCTGTGAATTTGTTTTTCCGTTAGTGAAGTGTATTTTAAAACGTAGAAAAGCGAAGTTTCCTGGGTGTCTCCTGTATTGATGTTGCAAGAAGTGAAAAATTGTAAACAGTACAGCTAAACCGTAAATGTTGGCACCTCTAAAGAAAAAGGCCAATGAAACCATACAGCCATTTAATTTTGTAATTGTTCTAAAATACATTTGATACCTCTGATGTCTTAGATAAGTGTTCATCATGACACTGATATTATACCATCTTGTTGTTAATACTTGAATTGTCTGTGCTTGCCACATGCTTGCTTTCTTGTATTTTCCTCTGGAGACATCTGCTTTATAAACCTATATTAACAGTATTTACTGCCTCAACAAGGCAATCTAACCAGCCTTAATGGTTCTGCTTAGAAGATTCGATTATTAGAATTTGAAAGTTATATTAAATGTTATAAATCTCACTGTTTGTTTCCACAGTACATCTTCGGGGAGTTCAGCCCGGACGAGTTCAATCAGTTCTTTGTGACGCCTCGCTGTTTTGTTGAGGTAAAAAAAAAAACAAAAAAAAAAAACTTTGTTTATTGAATCCCTCTCCTGAGTTTTCCATCCAACTGTTAAGATTATTAGTTACATCAGAGCTAACTTTTATTCTTCAGCTATTCTTTGTGAGATATTTGTCATAATGCATGTTTAAGTGTGTGTGTGTGTGTGAACAACAGTTAGGGTTAGTACAACTACAAACTACAAATAAAAATAAAATTGCGAATTTAACAAATAACTCATACGTAGTACTAGTAGTAATAATAATAATGTGTATAAAGTGTATGTAAAATGTTGTCCCTGTGCGTCCTGTGTACTAAGCGTACGTAAAATGGCCGCCCCGTGCGTCCCGTGCTTCGAGATCGAGATGATCTATACGGATTAACGCTAAAATTAATTCTCATTTATGTGATTATCCAGTCAACCAATCAAATGGCAGCTGCTTACTGCATAAAATCATGCAGATACAGGTTAAAAGCTTCAGTTAACGTTCACGTCGTACTTCCGAATGGGCGGAAAAATGCGATCCTGTGTCCGCTGCAGCTCCTGTTCTTGGCTTATAGGAAGGGAACCTGATGTTGTAGACTTTTCACCTCAGGGTTTGACCTGTTGTGGGTTTCCTCTCCATTCTGATGTTCGATGTGAACATTAACTCGAAGCTCTTGACCTGATCAGCTCGGTTCCTGTTGGATTTCATAAGTTGCGCTGCCGCTGACACGTGATTGGCTACTGAATACTGTTTTTTTTTTCCCCTTATGGTTTAAATCTTTTAGTCTTGAAAGGGCGTTAAAAAGAGGTACTTGAGGGTTATTAAAAACTTTTACACAGTTAACGGCAGTCAGACGGACAGTGAAAAGATTCTCAGAAAAAAAATTCTGGAGCTCATCGTCACCGTGCTGCAGGACAGATTAAATATATGTCCCTGAAAAAAAGGTATGAAATTGCAAAACACCTTTACCGGTTGACATGGAAACGTGCCGATCAGGCATATTTCGGCTCGGACATACCATCTGGCGGATATTAGCGCTTTTAATCGTTCAGACGTGCAAAAGATACGCAAGCGAGTGTGTGAGTAGTGATCGCGTTGCCACTGCTAATCATTTTGCTGTGTAATTGTCCGCCATTTTTTTGTTGTCCGCAGTCATCAATAAAAACATTAAATTCTTAAGAACGAAACTCCTCCTCCTCGATATGCGAGAACTTGTTAAATAATGTGATATGCGGTACTATAATGCTATAAGTGTGTAAAATCAAATTAAATTATATATATTTATTTATTTTTTATTTAGAGGAAAAGAAAGCAATCTCTGCTGTCTTCATCGCCCTGAAACTTTGCATTTTTCCTAACTCTTTGAAGTATTAAAATCATTATCGCAAGCCCTTATTTCCGATATTTCCATCTGCGATATTCCGATAATTTCGATATATTGTGCAGCCCTACGTTTCATAATAAACCTAACCTGTATAACCTGTATTTTTCTCTCTCGTTTGTAAATACACAGCTTCCCCCCTTCAATGAGAGAGCCACCTGTGTCAGTCATAACTCAGGTAAGATCGCCCTTTACACCGCTTTCACACGGAGTCCTGGAAAATCATTAGTGATGATGCTGAAAAACAAAAACAAACAAACAAAAAAAAACAATTGTGCACTTCTCCATCTTGTTCCTCAACACCCAGCACTGTGAGAAGTCCCTTCTTCATGCCTGGAGTGTAATCGATATGAATAAACCTGTTTGTTTTTCTGTCTTCATGTGTGATTTGAACCTGATCACCTGATCAAAAAAAAGAAAGAAAGTACGGAGAATAAAATCGAGCAGTACTGATATTGACCCTGATTTGTATTAATTATTCAGGAGGTTACTGCACTGTCGATGTGCCGTACATTACGGAATCAATGAGACGGCAGGTCTGCGGTGAGTTGTGGGCTCCACGCACGTCGCCTTTATGTTCTTCTTGTGTTTCGCTGCAGAACCTCGATTCTAAAACACACACACACACACACAGACACACAGCTTTCTCAACTCTCCAACCCTTCCCTGTCATTTCTGCCTGCTGGATAATCTGTGAAGCTTTGCATGCTTAAAAAAAACGCCAGCGGGTTTCTCTCCGGCCCGAAAACGCGCCTGCACAGCAGTTAAGAGGCGCCTTTTTAGATAATTAATTCATTTTTATAATAATAATAATAATTACTCTTGGCCCTGTTCCCTCACTAATAGCCCGGTTTGGTCGAGAGCTGCATAACAGCGGTGTTTGAGGGACGAGATCTCTCCTGTCCTGCTTATCTCTTAATGACTGTCTTTCTCCGCTCCCCTGGAATGAACCCTTTTTAAATGAATACTAACAGACGACATGGCAAATCATGGACACGACTGAAAACACTTCAGTTTTATAACTCTGTTCTTAATTTCTTTTTTTCCCCCCCGACTGCTTTTGGTGGCTTGCAGTTTTGCTGGTTATTGGTATCATATTAAGTGTTGCGTTTGAGAATAATTAACACTGTTCTTGTGTTTTATTTCCAACTGTCTCCACTTACTGCTTTCGGTTTTCACAGCGCAGCACAACAGCCAGCTTTTAGTCTTACTGTGGGGTGATGGGGCAATAATAATAATAATAATCATCATAAAAGTGTTATATTTTGTGCATATATTGTGCACAGGGTATCTAGAAGTCATTAAAAACAAAACAACGACAGGAAATTTTCAAACATATCCAATAACAGCGAAGTGTTTTATTCCTCTTATACCACAGCTGTTTGCCTATAACAATTTAAATGTATTTAAAAAAAAGACACATTGAATTATCGATCCATTTATAGTTACACTTAATGTGACATGAAACACGTTAGTTCCTGTTCTCTTACATTATAGCAGCCTCTTTTTCTCTCTCTGGATGTTAAGACACAAAAAAACCCCGCAGCTTGTTGTGTTACTGAGAAACCGCAAAGCGTTTGAATGAAGTTTATCTTTAATGCAAGATGAGACGCTTTTCTCTTTATAGATAGCATTTTTAATTTCTCGACGTGGCATTAAAGAGGTCTTAGATATTAAGTTGGATGCGGATACCCTGTGTACATGGCTAGCAAGGCTAAGAGGCTACAAATTATCCAGCTGTTTTGCTACAGTATTTATCAGGAATTAGTTTATCTCTGAAACTAAAGCAGCCTTTTGGGGCTGTGTTTGTGTTTGTGCTAACGCGAGCGTGTCGTCTGCAGGAGAGGACTACCAGCACATCGAGTTTGGCGTGGATGAGGTGATGAGCTCGGAGCCTGTGGTGGTGAAAGACTCATTGTGCAAAGTGTCCAGCACTCTGAACCCTCAGGCTCCTGAGTTCATCCTGGGCTGCCAGCCGGCTCAGAAACCTCTCCCGACGGCCAGCCCAGTTTCCAGCGTCTCGCACGGGGCCGATTTCAACTCTGTGGACTGCGCCGACTCTGAGCCCTCGGCCCTGGACGGCCAGCAGGCCTGCTCCGACATGGACGGCATCTCCAGCGGCCTGGGCCAGCGAGAGCGCAAGAAAAAGAAAAAACGACCTCCGGGATACTACAACTACCTGGAGGGCGGCGGTGCGGCGGTGGACGGCGTGGCCGGCACGGGGCTGGTGAACGGACATGGCCTCGGCACTCCAGCCCTGGGATCAGAGGACACTGGCACTGATCTGACCCCTTCCACACTTTCTTCCACATCATCCACAGGTCAGTCTGGCCCTCCCACCAGTCAGAGGACTTGTGACAGCCCTGATGAATCCTCTGTGGACTTGACAAGCGGAGCCGCCTCTTTGTTGGACGGCAATGCCGCGGCTTCCTCGTCCTCCTCCTCCTCTTCTTCTTCTTCCTCCTCCTCCTCCTCCCAGAGCGGCGGCCATGCTGAAGGGGCCAGGACTGCAGAGCAGCATTCAGGACCCCCCGCTCTAGAGAGCCCCGAACTGCAGGGCAGTGATGGGAATGTCCCCTGCCCGAACTCCTCACCTTCTCCTCCCCCTTCTGCTGCTGTGCTCACCGCTGATTCTGCTACTACTGACGAGGACGAGCGCCAGGCTAACGGGACGTCGGAGCAGTCGCCTGCCACCAGACTCGACATGGCCGATACTCAGGCAGGCGCTGCTCTGGTCCCGTCCCCCACGGACTCCGGGGCCCAGGCGCCTTTGCTTTCTCCGCCCTCTCCTGCCACAGCGCCTGTCCCCAACACCCCCAAATCCTGGGCTAGTCTCTTCCACAGCTCCAAGCCTTTGCCTGGCGGCCCTCAGGCGTATGTCGAGGTGAAGGCCGCAGCCGTCGCGGCGCCCGCGGCTCCCACCGCTGCCGCCGAGCAGCCCGAGAAACCATGTGATGTCCGGGAGGGGCCCGTTCCCGTCTCGGAAGACCCCATGGCACCAAAACTGGCAGGTACTGTATCTATAGTGGTGGGAAGGGGGAAAAAAGTACGGTCTGTTATTGTTTTCGTGGTTTTCACAAACGCAACCCTAATTATCATCCAGAATTTTGTATATATGTATAAAACTGACCTTTAAAAAATTTTTTTTTAGGAAGTTTAAACATTTGCTAATGAACTTCACAGGTGATGAGCATCCATTCGGGTTAGTTCGGCTTACTCTGCCTTTGTTGTAACTCTCTTTTAGGACAAGTATGCACATAGACACATGGTAAGGTTTGTGCTTCCTCCGAATGCTCCTATTGGTCAGTTGGTGATTTAAATCCATGTGTTATAGAAACAAAATCTTGCTAAGAGATATTTATATAAAAAAGGTAATGACTTGGAGGCTTTACAGCTGCAGTGACAGATACAGAGTATCTGTTTAATCCCATTAAACAACAGTAAGGGTGGCTATAACAATGTATTGATGACAGTTTACACAATCAAGCAGGTACACAATTTATATTTAACAAGATTATTTATATAACTTATATATACCAAGTTAGCACGGTGGTACAGCGGGTTCCGTCCTGATCTCTCCATGACTCCCGACTTCCCAAAAACATGTCCGTAGGTGATGAACTTGTGTCCCATTCAGGCTGTATTCCCACCTCACACCCGGTGTTCCTGGGATAGACTCCGGATCCACTGCCACCCTGACCAGGATGAAGCCCTTGCTGAAGATGGATAAACGAATTTAGACATTTATATACAAAATACAAACAACGAAACTGATTTGCGATTGGTTGGTTGCGATTATTTTTAATGCTATAGTAAAAGCAAACGTGCACCATGAATTTGGAGAAGGTAAGCTAATCTCATGGAGCTGCTGTGCTTCATGGACAGAGCAGGGATTATAAACTGGTGAGGGACACCAACAAGCTTGTAATTTGAAACATGTTGAATTGTAATCAAGGCGATGTAAGAAATCCTAGCGCACTGTGCCGTGCTGTCCACAAGGTGGCGGTAGAAACTCATTCTGCTCTCACTGCAAGGCATCAAGAGCCTAGTCACGTTTTTCAAAGCTTATTTGTTTTATTAGAATATTAAAAGTGGCATACATGATGTTCTGTTTTATCAAATGCAATCTGGTAGAAATGAAGGATGATTGCTGCTTTAGTGGTTTTGAAATAAACAGCAGGTGAGATGATCATGCAGAGATCCGCACCGCACGCCCACGCAGCAGCACGATGACCCGCCGCAACCGCCACCGCCTCGTCGCACTTGCGCCTGCTGGACGCTGCGTACGAGGTTGAAGTGGCCTCTCGGATGGAGTCTGATATTTACTCTAGCGTCGGAGAACGCCATTTTCTGGCGGTGTAATCAAATCTGATCGTAGTGTTCCTGGATGTTGTGTTTTTTTAAATTTTTTAATATTATTATTTTTTTTAGTAACAGTACAAGTGTCACTGATGCTTAGTCACAACAGTGTCATGGTGGGGAAAAGTTCTCCCAGAACAAAGAGTCTGGTGTAAACTGTTTTTAAATACGTCTAAACGTTCTTCATAGATGTTCTCCTGTTTACAAACCAGCCACTAATTCTTTTTCCGTCGGCTCATCGTGAAAAAGTGCAGCGCGTAAATATTCTGCCCGTTTTTTTCCCCCCGTCTCCGCGGTACGAAAGCGGTCCCTGTGCGCGCCGTGGGGTTTATTGTGATCGAGCACATGTTGGCAGTATTTTTTGTGACATTTACGAGGGTTAAGATCTCTGTGTTGTTTTTTTTTCCCCCTAAGTACATTAATGGCTCTAAAAAGCATGTTCACTTAAAACTTTAAAACAGTGATATTTTCCGTTCCTAAACACGAAGCTTGGCTCAAAGCCAGGTTTTGGTTTTGAAACAACCCTGACGCTGCTATCCTGCTGGGGTTTTTCATGTCTTCCTCTCCTCTGTGACATGCCTGCTTAATCACTTAAAGCAAGTTCATTCAGGGGAAAAAACAAAACAACACAAAAAAAAAAAAACCCAAACTTCTCTGAAGTAAACGGAGATGCTGGCGATTTTCTGACACGACAAAGCTGTTTCCCTGGAGTGTTCGCTTCGACTTCGGCTCGATGGAGGAACCTTGTCCTTCATTCTCCGGATAATTTAGTGTGGAAACAGCGGTGTATTTCTAGCAGATCCTCTGCTCCTGTCGGTCGGGACCCCAGAAGCGGCGAGGAGGATTATTTATAGATCCCTGGCCGTGTTGCCAGATGGAGAATTTACATTCAGACTGGGGAGGATTTTCTGCAGCGTGTCTAAGCGTAAAGGTTTCCATCTCTAAAACAACCTCTGTCGCATAAACGCATAGACACCACTAGGATTTCAGGATTAAACACACACGCCACGTTTAGACCAAGTTAAAAATATATGCCATGCGTTGCTAAGCATAACGCCTGTGAAGTGTATCGGCCCAGAGGCTAAGAAGTGGTAGCTAGTAGAACTTATTTTGTGGGCTAGTTAGCTAGTTAAGTGCATTCATACCGACTAAGGGAAGTGATTTTTTTTTATGATCGTTATCGTCTTCTAACAAAGTTTTTTTTATGTAGCGTATCGAGTCTGAATCATCGACAAGAAGCCACAAGTCGCTGGCCAGCGTTTTGGCAGTGACGTGTGGTGTAAACGTTATAATTCGAGTCTTGCTAGCGTGTTTATTTTCTGTTGTATGATTACACGTGAGGTGACTGCGTGTAGTAAGCAGGAGTGTCGCGTGACGGCTTTTTTCTGCTGCGTTTTTTTTTTTTTTTTTTTTTTTGGCTCGATTTCGTTTCCACAAACCCGCGTGTTCCTGATTCTGAATTACGCTGTTTAAAAAACAATTCTGCTGTTAACCTGCTCGCGCCTCGGCCAGCGCAGGAGGAGGCGGGACTCTGAACGAGTAGCGTGTGTTAGCTGCGTCAGTCACATGTAGCTCAAACACGCGCACCTCTAGCGAAAACTTTTATTTTGTGAAAGTCATTAAGCGGTAAGGTAAGAGAGCGTTAATAGATTGTGTTAAGACGTTGGTGCCTACATGCTGCTTTAATTTAAAGGTAATTTAGAAAACATAACATGTAATATTTACATGTAACAGATTACATGAAATTAGCTCCGCCCCCAGCCCTAACAGAGCTACTTTGCCTCTTTTCAGTATTAAAAAAAAAAAGGTGCTTCAGGTGGCATCGCACAGTGGCTGGGGTCCGTTGGGGGCGGGGTTAATATTTTCCTTTCCGTCCATACCTTGATGGGTCCGAGATTTGCCACGTTACCATGGGAGCCGTGTCTCTATGGCGATCTCCCTTCCTAGGCGTGGAACAGCATGCCGTCGTCCTCCATCTATCTGCTCAAGCCTCACACATGTCCGTCGTGTGCTGCAGGCAGATGGGGTGGGACATTTTGTTTTTGGGAAAAAAATTTTAAAAGTTGAAGCAGCAATTTGTTTGAATTTTGACAGTTTTATGAATCATTTGGTTGTTTTATTAGTTTTAATCTAGAGCACTTTTAGGCAGTTTCCTCACTGGTTGCGATTTTTTTATACGTCTTTTATAAACAGAGCGCCTTCTAAATTCATCTGTGGCTTTTCAAAGTTGTGTGTTTTTTTTTTTTTATTAATAAATTTTCTTTCTCTAGTGTGTGTTTGTTAAAGTTGTGCTGTGGCTGAAACATGATTTGTTCCCTTTCGATTTGTTTTGTGAGTTGTGACTGAGCTGTCAACAACAACAAAAACCCTCCATGTGAAAAGTGTCATTTTGTGGGATTTTCGCTTAAAGGGTGACTTTTAATGTCGTTCTGTAACTTCATGTTAAGGTTCTCTTCATGAACACTACTTTGTTAGTTAATGTTTATACTTTAGTAATGATGAACCATCAGTAATTGTTTTTCGGTGGTAGTGTTGACGGTTTATTCAATCCATGACTTCAAAACAGCTCCATAAATTAATTATAAACGTAATTACAGCTCTTTCGTAGTTGTTGATAGCGCTGGTCTCCAGGTGTAAACATCAAAACTGGCTTTAGTCTCACTTCTGAAGTTTGCCATTAGACACCTGTGATGGTGTGAATGTGGCTTAAGGTAGGTGTTGAATGTTGAGCTTATAAAATAAATAAATAAATAAATCAGTTAACACCAGTGACGATTACTTTTAGGCGGTGTTTCTTTTCTCTGATTATTGGTGACAAGTCAGCGGTCTTCCTTAGTATGTCGTAACTTTTCCACGTCTGCAAATTTTATTGTTTCAAATGTTTATTAATCCTTTTTTTTTTTAATTAATTAACATTCTTTATTTACACTTGTTTATAGATTTTATTTGTATATATTCTTTTTATTAAACAGACTTTAATTGGTCTTTTTGGTTCTTTTTGCACAGTTACAGTAAAGTTATTCCAAAAAAGGTTCGAAAAAGATCATTTTTGATTTCAGTTTGTTGTATTTTTCGTCAGAACTTATCGAGAATGTGAAGTTGATACACAAGCCTGTGTCTTTGCAACCCAGAGGCCTGATCAACAAGGGGAACTGGTGCTACATCAACGCCGTATCCTTTCCCCTGCTGACATGCGTCTGTTCACACGCCGTGCTCTTCTGCTGCTTCTTCTGCTGCTGTGTTGTTCTCACTGTCGCACTGTCCTTGACTGTAAGCGTCAGACCCTGCAGGCGCTGATCGCGTGCCCGCCCATGTATCACCTGATGAAGTCGATTCCCATCTTCAGTGAAACGCAAAGACCCTGCACCTCCACGCCCATGATGGACAACTTGTGAGTTCTGTCTTTGACTTGTGTTCAGCTGCAGGGTTTATCAGAGAGATTTCAGACACGAAGGACGTCTCAGTTTCTCCAAACTCCTGTATAATGGACATCTGAGAGCGCATGTTAAATTTCGTTAACAATATGTAACGCGATTTTAACGTTAAAGCCGTTATCCTGGAACAGTAAAACCGTTCAGATGATATGGACTCGAGTAAACCTTGCTATGGAGTTGTGGTTACTCTACTCTGCATCGTGCCGCCTCTGGTGATTAGTAAAAGCCTCGTGTCTCCTCTGGTGATTAGTGAAGGCATCGTGCCTCCTCTGGTGATTAGTAAAAGCCTCGTGCCTCCTCTGGTGATTAGTGAAAGCACCGTGCCTCCTCTGGTGATTAGTGAAGGCATCGTGCCTCCTCTGGTGATTAGTGAAAGCATCGTGCCTCCTCTGGTGATTAGTGAAGGCATCGTGCCTCCTCTGGTGATTAGTGAAGGCATCGTGCCGCCTCTGGTGATTAGTGAAGGCATCGTGCCGCCTCTGGTGATTAGTGAAGGCATCGTGGCGTCTCTGGTCAGGTGATTAGTAAAAGCATCGTGCCGCCTCGGGTGATTAGTGAAGGCATCGTGCTGTCTCTGGTGAGGTGATTAGTGAAGGCATCGTGCTGCCTCTGGTGATTAGTGAAGGCATCGTGCCTCCTCTGGCGATTAGTGAAGGCATCGTGCCTCCTCTGGCGATTAGTGAAAGCATCGTGCCGCCTCTGGTGATTAGTGAAGGCATCGTGCCTCCTCTGGTGATTAGTGAAAGCATCGTGCCTCCTCTGGCGATTAGTGAAGGCATCGTGCCTCCTCTGGTGATTAGTGAAGGCATCGTGCCTCCTCTGGAGATTAGTGAAAGCACTGTAATGTATCAGTAATATATGTTGGAAATGTTTTGTTATGTTTCTCTGCTAATCGTCTTTTCCTGTCTGGAGTTAAAGTGTTAAGCTTGAGAACGTAAGATGTTATTGTGTGAGAGCTGTTCAGACTTCATTCCCGTATCCCTTTGGATCTCAGTCCCACAGCGATGAAGTTTCTGTTCTTTCCCCTTTAATACGAGTTTGCATTAATTGTGAAAGTTTTATCGCCGCAGTGTTCGGCTTGTGAATGAGTTCAGCAACATGCCCGTTCCCTCAAAGGCCAAACAGCAAGGTGAGTGACTCGTGTGCGCACACACACACACACACACACACACACACACACACACACACACCCAGGTCACTCTGCTCTACACAGTTTATTTATTTATTATTTTTTTTTGCATGAGATTTAATAATGTGTGTGTTCTGTGCAGCTGCAGGAGAGAAGATAGTAAAAGATATCAGACCAGGTGTTCCCTTTGAGCCTACGTATATCTACAAACTCCTCACGCTCATTAAATCCAGCCTCTCGGAGAAGGTAAGGGATTTCTTCAGTGACGTGCGCTTGGTTTGTGGTTATAGCTCGAACAGATACAGCTTGCTGAGTGAGAGAATTCCCATCTGAGTCGTAGCATTCTGTTACTGAACCACGTGTGCTCGAGTACCTCACGTAACGGTGTAAAGAGTTGTCGAGTCGGCGATGCGGTTAGCTGCAGGTTCACCGCGTCTCTCTCTCCATCAGGGTCGTCAGGAGGACGCCGAGGAGTATCTGGGCTTCACGCTGAACGGACTGCACGAGGAGATGCTGGCACTCAAGAAGCTCATTTCTCCAGCGGAAGAGAGTGTGTTCACGTTTCCATTTTTAAACTCACAGCACAGTACTGTCTCTTCACTTTGTTTGTGTACAGTTGTGTTATTTTGTAACTTCTCTTACTATACTATTACTAATATATTTTTATTTTGGTAAAGTAATATAGACTCAGGAACCGGGATTAGAAGCATTATGGGGAACGAAAACGAACAGAACTTTTCATTTAATGTAAAACGAAAACACACAATCGCTCTGAATCGTTCCCGACTGAAAATATTCCTGTACATCTGGCTAAAGGAAGTTCTGGCATTAGATGGCTGTTAAGCAGGGTGGCGTGGAGCATTATTTCTTTTTCTTTCTATCTTTGATCAATCTTTAAAAGATTCACATGAAAACTGGACATCCGAGATGTTTAACGAGGCTGGAATATCATTCAAACACTTACTTATTTGTTTCTGAATAAATAAATGAATGAAAGAAGAAATGAACAAATTCTGGCTTAAAGCTCTTGGACCAAAAATGTATCGTTTTGTAAGATGATAAACAAATACTATTTAAGTGTTTATTTATTTATTTATCTGGCCACTGTTAAACACAAAGATACACTTTGGGCCTTTAGCTCTAGGACTTGATTTATATAAAAAAAAAAAGCATAGTTTAGTGGGCAAATAAAAAAAAAAAACATCATCTTTCTGTCTGCTTGTATATTTGTGGACAGGGAAAGTGCAACTCTTTCCAAGACTAAAGCTTTAGGACTTTAGATTGATATAAATTTACTGATATAAAATAAAGCTACAAGTAAAAAAAAAAAAATTTTTTTGTATTACAAATTGGACAAGGAATATGCGACTGTTTCCAAGACACAAGACTCCCTTTGGCCTAAAGTTCTTGGATGCGAAATGGATAGTTTTTGCCAAGAAAAATCACACTTATAAAAATTATAAACGGATATGGACTGTATAACTATTCCCAAGACAGACTTTGGCTTAAAGCTCATGGATTTAGAATTGTGGAAGAAAGGAAAATTGTGTCCTCAGAGTTGAACCTTAAGCCCAAATGTTGTCCACCGTACGCACCATGTTTGGACACTTTTGGTGTTTATTTCAGTTTTTTTTTGCCACAGCTACGAGTCTAATGTAGCTAACAGATACTGAAAGGCTCCATTCATACAGCCGCATGGAGACTGTACGATTTCTGTCCTCGTTAGCTACGTTAGAAACGTCACACACCAGATTTTTCTTCATGGTTAAACCGCTGTGTTGGCTGCGAGTTCATTAGTTTGTCCGTGTGCAGAAGCGTCCACGCCGAACGGACCGGGTTCCCACTTGGGCACCGAGGAACCCACGAACAGGGGGGAGGACGAGGAAGAGGAGGGCAGCGAGAATGAGTGGGAGCAGGTGGGACCCAGGAACAAAACCTCCATCACCCGGCAAGCAGATTTCATTCGCACCCCCATCACCGACATCTTCGGAGGGCACATCAGGTAGGAAATCATCACAAATGAACTTCGGTCACTGTTTAAGTTGCGTAATATCTCAGTATATTTGCTGGGGAAATTTGAATGTTTAAGATTCCAAGATTCCTACTAGATTTTGAACCAAAGGACTTTACTTTAACATTTCCTTTTATGTATCAATTTTAGAAAAATGAACAAATTGATGTATGGTAAAAGGTAAGTTTTCAGCCGAGCGTTACAGGATGCTTTGCTTTTTTCTGTGGCTGAGTAAGTAGTGCAGCACCACTATGTTGTACCCTATGTAGCGAGCGCTCTCTGGTGAATAGGAAGCCATTTTGGATTTCGCACAGCGCTAAATTATTTTCATGAGAAGAACCGTAACTCGTTAAAGGAATTTCCACTCCTCTATCTGTTTAGTACCATTGACCAGAGATGATGATATTATCAATATTGTGATAACTTGCATCACAGAACGGTTTTCTGAGATACCGCGGGTATCGTCAGGGTTTCTCCGAACAGTTACAGACTCTTACTGGAAGCAGCAGAATGTTAAAAAAAAAAAAGAAAAAGAAAAAAAAGAAAAGTGAAGTTTGCAGTTTGTTTGGAAATATTTTATGATGCATATCAAGAAGTATAGAATTGTTAAGAGTTAATATGATACTTTTTTTTTTTTGTCATGTTAACTTTCTCCAGTTACACATTTGTCAAAAGCTAGCCTTTGTCACAAGTACAGCACAGAAAATTTTCTTCACATGTCCAAACTTGTTAGGAAGTTGGGGTCAAAGTGCAAGGTCCGCCGTGATGCCACACATCACACAGCAGAACAGCCGATTCACCGAAGGGGAAAGGACGTGCCGTGCGAAATTCATGCCCGGTTTGCTTAGGTCAACTTTGACCTAAGGATTTCCTGTAGTAAACAAGTGGGCGGGGCCGTGGTCTAGATAGAACGATACCATTCGTTCATTCGTCTTCCATAACTGCTGTATCCTGTTTTATCATTTCTGCTGTGTTGTTCCACCACTTGTCCATTCTGTTTTTGTTTTTTTCTCTCTCTCTCTACCAGCTAGAACTTTCTTGTTAGCAATGTTAGCACCTCTAGTATTTTCAGTTTGAATAAAGAAGTTGTTGGGATCTTGGCTAAACTGTGGAAAAGCTGAAGTTTTGTGTATTGCGATACATCTAAGAATCCAATTTTTTTCTCATTCCTAGCATGAAGTCCTAGATTAAAGATGTGCACTAAAATGAATGAGATGATGACGATGGTGTGTCTTTTACACTAATCGACCTTCTGCTCTTTTCCATGAGCCTGTTTTTCCTCCCGGCGTGCTTGGCATGGGTTAAAGCCGGGCTCCTCTTCGTGTTGTTTCTGCTCAGTGTATAATAGGACACGTGTGTGTGTGTGTGTGTGTGTGTGTGTGTGTGTGTGTGTAGTAGTAGAAGATCTGAGTCTTTCTGCACGGCCTAGCTGCTTCTCCAGCTGTGCTTATGAAAAGCAAAAACCCATCCGAGCCAAAAGACTCACATGAACCTCGTCTCACATC
>JAKKZN010000011.1:1715518-1725564 GCA_033441825.1 Pangasius elongatus
TGTGTGTGTGTGTGTGTGTGTGTGTGTGTGTGTGTGTGTGTGTGTGTGTGTGTGTGTGTGTGTGTGTGTGTAGTAGTAGTAGAAGATCTGAGTCTTTCTGCACGGCCTGGCTGCTTCTCCAGCTGTGCTTATGAAAAGCAAAAACCCATCCGAGCCAAAAGACTCACATGAACCTCGTCTCACATCGTGTGTGAGGTTACAGCTTGGCATCGTTCATGACTAAATTTGGAGACAGATTGCCCAAGGAGGTGATGTTTGGGTGACCGGGTTACGAACTGAATTCATTATAAAAGGGGATTGCCTTTAAAGACTCTGAAAGTCTTAACTAATGTAATGTTTTTGACGAATTTTCCATATTCCTGGAAAAATAGTCGTCCCCCCCCTGGTTTTTTGAAGCAATTTCATCAGTTCATTTTTTAAAATGTATTTATTTTTTTATTTCACTTGGTCTGACTTCTTCAGAGAGATGTTTTTGAGCATTTGCAGAAAACAGGAGATGTGTGCACATATAGTCTTTACTCAAGGCCCTTTTTAAGCCATTTTTTTTTTTTTTTTTTTTTTTTTTTTTAAATGTTATCTATTTTTAAGGCTCTCATGCCAAGTGTGAAAGCATCCTGAATCTGGAATGAGCATCCTGGATGTTGACCGAACACTGAGTTGTATAAATAAGCATTGCTGTGATTTGAAAAAGGCTTTTAAATCTAAAGGACAAAAAAAAAAAAGAGTCTGCTTTTTCCTCCTGTCATAGCAGAGTGCTCTTGAAGCGAACCAGAGATGGCTCATGAATAACGATAATACGTTGCCCTCTCAAACACGGAACAGCTGTCGTCCACAGTGTGTTTGTCTGCATGATTTGTATTTGTGTGTGTGTGTGTGCGCACAGATCGGTGGTGTACCAGCAGAGCTCGAAAGAGTCGGCTACGCTCCAGCCGTTCTTCACTCTGCAGCTGGACATCCAGTCGGAGAAGATCCGCACGGTGCAGGAGGCGCTGGAGACCATGGTGGCTCGCGAGTCCGTCCAGGGCTACACCACTAAAACCAAGCAGGAGGTGTGTCCAATTCTCAAATCTGATTGGTCGAAAGGTGTCGATTAATTTGCATTATAGTTTCTGCAGTAGCAGCTCATTCCCAGGGACGTGTACGGCAGACTCTTTCTTAGTAAAGAGATTAAAAATGTGTGTAATTATTGGTAAAGTAAGATGTTTGTTTAACATGTATGGAAGGAGACTCCAGTGTCAGCGCTTCGTAACAGTCAGAGGTACAGCTGTAACGTTAGGTTTTCTGACATCTTCAGGACAGAGGAGGAGTTTACGTTTAGCATTTTTGCTGAAAAAAAAAATGAGAGAGAGAGAGAGAGGCTCGTGAAGGGAACGGCTATAGCTGCTATAGCGTAAGTGATAACAGGAACGAACTTGTCTCAGTGACTGTTGAATTATTAGGGAAAAAAATGCTATTATTGGAAGATAATCAGCTTCAGGGTGATAACAGCAACTCTGCTTCATCACACCACCCTGCTGTTGATTATTTTCCTGTGTTTTATTCCTCACTTAACGGGCTGAGATCGTAGTGCGTTAAGCAGCAGGTAGCTAATGTCAGATATCAGGGTTTTTTTTGACCTGCGATGTAAAATTGTAAATAATTAATTTGTCATGAATTTTCATGCAAGGTGAACAAACCACGATCGCTATTGTGCAGTCCTGGTGTTGGTGACGTTGTTGTTATTTTAAAACAAAAAAAAAAAATCCATTATGAGATCCATTACACACTCCAGCATTTCCACTTTCAGGCCAGATTCAGAGTAAACGTTGCACACAAACACAGCGTGTTTAGTTTGGCCGCTGTGGTCAGTGTGTGATGGATCACCTATCTCCTGGCCTCCAAAACACACCGCTGTTGTATACATGCGGTCTGCACGGCCTCGTTTGTAATTTTATGGACTCTTGGTTGGTTCCTGTTGAAGCACTTTAGACTCCAAACAAAAAAAGACGCTGTGCAAACTCATTAAACATTGTCTGTTAAATGTCTCGAATGCTGATGAAGAGGAACATCTGTTGCCCATGTGTACTTCTCTTCAGTCAGCGCTGTTTGTGTTCTTGCCATCTTCTCGGGACGCAGTTGTGGGGTTTGTTGTCAGGAAGATCGCTTTGCACCTCGGTGGGTTTGTTACTAAAAGCAAGCGGAGCGTTGATGACTGTTTGTTCAGTCACTGTGTGTACCTTTGTTTTGTTTTTTTTTCTTTGTTTTAAAGTAAGGAAGGAGTAAAGGGCTGGTCCAGGACTGGATGTGGAATGTGACTCATTCCATTCTCTCATCACACCCGTTCTGTTCTTCCTTTTTTTTATTTTTTTTTATTTTGTTCTGGCCTCAGATCGAGATCAGCCGCAGAGTGACTCTGGAGGAGCTTCCTCCTGTGCTCGTGCTCCACCTCAAGAGGTTTGTCTTTGAGAAGACCGGCGGCTGTCAGAAGCTGATCAAGAACATCGATTACCCTGTGGACCTGGAGATTAGCAAAGGTACGCCTGCTAGAGTGAATTAAATTTAATGCAGTGGTTATTACTACACCGGCTTTAGTCTGGGTTTAGAAACAAGTCTAGCTCTCATTGATAACAGTGATAAATGTTCTGTATTAACATTCAGTGTTGTTATATATTTATATCATACTGCCAATGATTATAGCACTTAAATATATCATGTAGTAATATTTTCTCTTAATCTTTAATGTTTCACAGCTATACTATACTGTATATTGTACATTTCTTGTACAATCTGTGATGTAAAGAATGTTAAAAAAAAAAACAAAACAAAAACACTTCGCTTCAGGGGCATATATACACATCCACCTAACCAAGCCCATCTGTCAAGCCAACCAAGCTCATCCATCCATCCATCCATCCATCCATCCATCCATCCAAGCCCCTTTGTCTATCCGTCCATCCCAAGCAAGCCCATTCATCCATCCATCCATCCAAACAAATCCATGGTTTCAAACAAGTAAACTCATCCATCCTTCCATCCATGCAAGCCCATCCACCCATCCAAACTCATTCTTCCAACCTAAAAGGCCCATGCATCCATCTAAGCTTGTCTGTCCATCCAACCCACCAAGCAAGCCTGTCTAAAATAGAGTGAAACTGAATCCTGAATGACTTCCTAACTAAAGAAAATGATCAACAGTGTAGGATGCGAATGTCAGTCACACGAGACATGCACGGGACATCCATCCAAAACTCAGGCTGCGTTTACACGACAACAACGTAGTCAAGTTTCTCCTCTTGTGTATTCAATAAGTTTCCGTATAAACGACAACGTTTTCAAAACGATTCGCGTTTACACACATCTGCGATAACGGCCAAAAACGCTTTATCACGTATGCCAGGCCAGTAGTTGGCGCTGATGTGTTTAGAATTTGTCGTGTGTATATGACGCGTCTCCGCTGTTGGTTGTAATGTCGGTGAAGTGAATCCACGCTTTACTGAAGAAGCGAAACTCTTGAGCAGCAACAACACCGCCATGTACTCCGCCGTTGTTGTGTATGTCTGTTCGCGTTTGTCCTTACAATAGACGCGTACTGCGCGTATCTACGTACCTGACCCGTACAACGCACGCGCATGACGTCACTGCTTTCAAAGATTCCCGTATTGGGTGTTGACATGGAGACGATAACGGCGGCGTTTTCAAAAATATGCGTTTTCAGTCCCTGAAACGCCGTTGTCGTGTAAACGAACAGACAAAACGCATAAAAAGTTTCCCGTTTTTTTGGTTGAAAGCGTTGCCGTGTAAACAGCCTCTTTACAGATTAAAGTATTGGCACCCTCTGGTTCGTAGGTAGGTCAACAAACCTGCTGTGTCTCTCTCAGTAGTTCACCCTGAGAGACGGACAGGCGAGTACCTGAAACATAAAATACGGAATTGGACCATTTAAGAAAGAAAAATCAGACGTTTTTGAGGAGTATCTGGGCCATTAGTCGATTAGTTAATATCCCGTGCCTTTATTGGTATAAATCCTTCTAAGCCTCATCTTTCAACCGCTCGCAGATTCACACATCATCAGTTTATAACACGTCCATAAACGCCATGATGACTCATCGTACAGATCCTAAACCTGTAATCCCGTCACTCCTCAGCACGCTCCAAACCCCTGTGGTTCTTCGTGGTCGGGATAATGACTGGTGGGATGAGGATCTGGATCTGGTTTGGTGCAGTCCTGGTTCCTTTTGTCTGACTTTAATTCTTCTGTAAAATACAGCACTGAAGATGATCAACAGCAGTAAGAGTAGCGTGAGGCATGCTGTGGGGAAACGCGAACCGAGCATTGCTCACAGCTGCATTAAAAATACATCTTCTTCTAGTTAGTGAAGCGAAAACACTTCTATCCCTTGGACGCACTTTAAGCTTTAGTTAAAAGTCAGTCTGGAGTCAATTTGACTAAAACTGTTTTTTTTTTTTTTTTTTTTGCTGTGTAACGGCTAGTCCGGACCAGCGGATGTTTACAGCTAGCGTGTTTTATGCAATACGATTCCTCTTCTCTGTGCAGATCTCCTCTCACCGGGTGTCCGGAGCAAAACTCTGAAAGGCCAAAGAACCTACAGGCTCTTTGCAGGTATGTATATCCAGAAAGTAGAGCTTGTGCTTTCTGGAGCAAACCAAAAGTTAAGAGTCATCAGTCAAAGCCGTGCTTTTGAGTCAGCGCTGGTTTCAGGGTAACGAGATGAACATGGAAAAGTTCTGTCACACGTACGCTGACGTGAGCTGCCTCTTGTGGTCGGGAACACGTCATGTCTTAATAAAGTAATAGTCATCTGTCGGGTAATAGCGAAAATTGTCACATGGGAAAACCCCCCCCCCCCCCCCCCCTTTCTTTTGTGGTCTGTTCCAGTTGATGTTTCACCGGACTGAACCGAGCGCTTGAAAGAATCATGTTTATAGAATCATATATATTTATGTAAATCGTTTAGCTGAAAGCAGCTCATCAGACCAGAGACCAGCTACAGAGAGCTAGACGTCCGAAAGGGAGGTTTTTGTTTAAAACAATCTGTAGTGAAATAATGACATGAATTGTTTAAACCATCGCTAACGTGACCCACTAATTATCTAGCTCGATACACAGGTTCCTTTAGCTTTCAGTCAGCACACTTTTCTCTTCTTCTGAACGCGATTGGTTCGAAGCCGTCGAGTTTATTTAGTGACGTCACAGACGGAGCTCGTGCGAAGCCCCGCCCACGAATCGGGGTTTATACCTTTATACTGGAGAACTGAGACAGAATTTAAATCATTTAAATGTCACTGAGGTTAGGGAATAAAACTTAAAGTGTGTGTGTGTGTGTGTGTGTGTGTGTGTGTGTGTGTGGTTTTTTGATTCAGATTAACCCCTCTGCCGGATTATTAATGGATTATTAGTCCGTGTGTAAACTGTGCTACTGTTCTTGCCATCCGTCTCTCGTTTCTCGCTCGCTCGCTCGTTCCAGTGGCTCATTGTGTTTCCTGCACGGCTCGCTGATCTCTCTAAACACACAGCCGCTTCTCTCGGGGGCCGCCATTAATCTTTCCGCAGGCCAGGAGTGAATTACCTCCACTCGTTTATTTTCCTTTCGAAAGGGAAAAACTTCTCTGCGCTTGTCAGACGCTCGCTTGTTCTGTAACCCTTAGCGACGGTTGCTCTGCCGACGCGCCGCGTTTCCCCGAAGCCCGTCTCCCTGACCCTGCTCTCTGCTCGTCGCTGAGATCTTCAGCTCTCCCTTGGCCTTTTTTATTATTATTATTATTTTTTATTGTTAGCTCTCAGTAGTGACTATGTTCTCAGTCAGCAGCAGGAACGTCGATCATTTCTTTAAATTCGTGTTTGCTTCCCGTAAGCGATGTTTGACGCGTCACACGCCAAACTTCCTGCTCGCGTCTTCGTCCTGGGTTCGTGTCGCATGTTCTGCCAGGAAAGAGTTCAACAGTGCAATCTGGCCTGGTCATATCCGTCCCGCTGGGGTTTTTAGAATTTGTGTGTGTGTGTGTGTGTGTGTGTGTGTGTGTGTGAGTAGTGTGAGAAATGCAGTGATTTAGACGAATAAAACCCTGACGAGTCGCTCGAGGCTCTTTCGCTCTGTGTGTCGAGTCTGAATCAGAGACGAGTCGATTCTTCTCATTCGTACGCAAGTGTGTGATTTGAGACTCGGCTGTAGATCAGTTTAGTCAGGTGGTGTGTGTGTGTGTGTGTGTGTTGCACCGTGGGGAGGTGCCGCTCACGCCACACCCGTCTGTCTGTCTGTCAGTTTATCACCTCATTAGTAGTGTTTTCTCTGTCTGTCTTTCTTTTTTCTCTCAGTCCTTCCCTCCCCCATTTATTAATTTGTAGTGGGTTTCTTTTTCTTTCTTTTTTTTTTCTCATTTTTTTTGTTTGTTGTAGTCTCTCTCTCTCTCTCTCTCTCTCTCCTGCTGTTTCCTCTTTGTAAGAGGCTTTATTTCTTTTTCTTTCTTTTTTCATTTCTCCCATATCTTCATTCACTTCATTTGTAGTCTTTTTCTCTTTCTTTCTTTGTATTTTCCACCTTTTTCTTCATTTTGTAATTTCTCTCTCTCTTTTTCCTTTTCAGACATGTTTTTATCTGTAGTCTCCTCCTCCCACTTTTTCTTCATTTGCACTTTTTCTTTCTTCTCTTTCTCTTTTCCATTTCTCCCGAGTCCTTCTTTTGTAGATTCATTCATTCTTTCTTTTGTCATTTCTGCTTTTATTTCTTTGTTACATTCACTTTTTTTATTTATCTTTTTTTCCTGATACTTTTTTTTTTTTTTTTTAACTTGGTGTTTCTTTCTCACCCCCCCCCCCCCCCAACCCCCCGTACTGGTTTTCTTTTTCTTTCTTTTTCCAACATTTCCCCAACATTTTTTTTTTTTATTTCTAGACTTATTTTTTTTCCTTACTTATGTCTCCCACCTTCCTCTTTTAGATTTTCTTTCTTTCTTTTGCTATTTATTTCTGTAAATAATTTGTAAAAAGTTGTTTCTCTTCCACCCACTGTTTTTCATTTTTAGTCTTTTTCAGTTTCTCCCTTTTTTTCTTGATTTCTAGGGACTTTCTTGCATGTTCTTCCTTCCTTCCACTATTTCTTCATTTATAGAGGGCTTCTTTATTTCCTTTTTTTAAAAAAAACTTTTTTTGCATCAGCCAATATATATATACACATACATATACACATACACACACACGCACACACATACACATACACATACACACACACACACACACACACACACGGAATGAAGGCAGGCTGTGTGTGGCGGATGTATAACTCCAGCCTGTGCTGTACGTCGCGTTGTTCATAACACTGTTTTTATGTGACCTTCCCCACAGTCGTGTATCACCATGGGAACAGCGCCACGGGCGGCCATTACACTACGGACGTCTTCCACATCGGGCTGAACGGCTGGCTGCGCATCGACGACCAGGCGGTGAAGGTCATCAACCAGTACCTAGTGGTGAAGCAGACTACAGAGCGCACCGCCTACCTGCTTTACTACCGCCGCGTCGACCTGCTGTAGAAACCATGCGCACGCACATACACACAAACACACACGCGCACACACACACACAGACACACACGCGCTCTCTTACACACACACACACGCTTTCTAACACAACACACACTCACTCACACGCCTCAACAGGAACACTGCCCAACTTCTTCTCATGTAAGTTTCCTCCTCTCCTCGTCATCCCTCGCTTTCTCACAGCCGGCTTTTCCACCTTTTTGTCATCATTTCGGAGGAAGAGGGAAAAATTTCAAATCTGGTATCTAAAGACATGAATGAGGCGGCGCTCCCTCCTGCACGTGCGGCGACGTTTAGAGACGGACTTTGTGGCGTGGAGGTGGACGCGACGGACGGAGACGCGTTAATCCCCCCACGGCCTCGTTCAAGACCGAAACCGAGGGACTGCGCTCTGTTTTTTTCTTTCTTTGCTTAATCTACTTTTTTAATGGCATAGTGAGAGAGAACAATTTAAGTGTTTTGCCTTTTATCGGAGGGATTCAACAGACGTTCTGCCGAATAGTCAACCTTTTTTGATGCCCTGCACCAGCAAACTTTGACACACACACACACACACACACACACACACACACACACAAAAAAAACTGCGTCGATCGCGCAGAACACGAGTTTCCTTCCGAATCCCAACGATGCAAGACGCACTGCTCTGCCGCTGCCGCCTCCTCTTTTTCTTCTCCTCCTCCTCCTCCCTTCTCTCGTCGATTCTTCATGATCTCTACACTCAGGCCTAGCTGAGGGGGGAAAAAAAAAAACACTGGAGCCGTCGGATTAACCGGAGACGTCTGAGCGGGAGCGAGGGAGCTGCGGTGCTGCAGTGGGAGACATGGAAAAAAAATTCAATGCTTTTTTTTTTTTTTTTCTTTCTTTCGTTTTTTTTTTTTTTTTGGTTTTGCGAGAACCCTGGGTGTGGTTTCTGGGTGTAGAATTAGACTGATTTAACAATTTTAATGCGCTTTAGGACATAAAAACGATGATTTACAAGAAAAAAAAAGCTTCTGTGCACGTAAACCCTTTGAAATTTGATCAATAAAAGTGAAATATACAAACGCGCAGCCAAACACGTGCACGTCTTTCACTGAGAGTGCGGACGCCTGGGGAAGGCGCGTACGCCNACGCCGGAGACGGAGCAGCGACGAGCGCGGTCGCGTCTCACCATCAACCCGTGTTTCTGTCCTGTTTGAGTTTTAATCGTACATCATTTAAGGGGGTGTGTCCAGGGGGCGTGTCTCACTCAGGCTCAGCCAATCCTGGGCCGTTATTTCGAGGGGGAAGCTGCCGTCACTCCTCACCCCTGCGTTTGGCAGCCTCGGCCTCTTGGTACTGAATGTTTTCGCCGACGATTTTTGATATCCGAGTCGTTTAAATTTTTCAGTAAACAGCTGGGAATCCTGCATGGTTACACGAGCTAATAAACCCCTAACGTGTACACACACACACACACACACACACACACACGCAAAATCATGTTCACTTTTGTTTCATTGATCATTCATCCAGCTTATACACTGATTGTATTGATTTTTTGTTCTTTTTTTTTCTTTATCCCTTACCCTGAATTATTATTTTCTTTGGTTTATTTTCATCTGAATTGATTTGAATTGGGAAAGAAATTTGACCCGACATAAAGCACAATAACAAATAAAGTTGTACAAGTTCTACGATGGATTATATTTGTTACATCTTTTGTTTTTTTTTTAATTTTTTTTTTATAAACAATAACACTGAAACAGGGGCAGCACACAAGGACAGAGGAAATCTAAGATGCTGTTTAAGGGCCAAGAGTCTTTTTTTTTTTTTTTTTGTTTCTTGTCTTCAAATGTTTTGGGTTTTGAGATGATTTTATAAGTTTATAAGTGTGTATAAATGTCTCAACTCTTCTCCACGCTGATGCACAAACTGCTCCATGTGTTTCTCATCCCAAAAAAAAAAAAAAAAAACTTCAATGCTATCAGCCGAATCACTTTAAGCTGAGATTCTGGAGAATCTACTCACCATCTGTTCTGGAAGTAACCATAAAACTCTCCAGGAATATGTTGCTATCCATTTGAACAGAGGTATAAATCAGGGGTGGACGAATCATGAGTTGTTCTTTACTTTCGGTTGCGTGGAATTCCGATTGACAAAGTTAGTATTTGGCATAATATCTAGTGAGCTAGCTATGCGCATGAATACGGAGAGCAGAACGAGTCCTGCTAGCGAATCCACACCAAGAAGAGTGGATGCAGTGAGGTTTCATCAGTTTTCTTAACATTTTCGTAGTGTTTAATTCATGTGAATCGCCCCAGATCTTCTGTGTACGTTAATTAATCCACCTGTTAAAGAAAAACAAAGTTTTCCCCGACCCGAGCGCTCAGTGGCCGGTGTGTGTAGTGCAGCGGGTGGTGGGATCAGGATAGATTAACATGGCACGTGTTGGGTTGAAGACGTGAAGACGTGAAGTGACTTTGTGGCCAAGTGTGGTGACCCGTACTCGGAATTTGTGCTCTGCATTTAACCCATCCAAGTGCACA
>JAKKZN010000011.1:1733973-1745250 GCA_033441825.1 Pangasius elongatus
GTGTATGTGGAAAGGTGGGCATGTCTGTAAGAGTGTATGTGGAAAGGTGGGCATGTCTGTAAGAGTGTATGTGGAAATGATAGCAGCTGGTAGTGGGGCATAGAAGCCATAGAAGGAATTCGAAAATGCCTTTTAGACTGTAGATAGAAATGTGGGCAAGTATTTAAGACCACAGGTAGAAATATGGACGCGTCTATAAGACCATCTATAAGCCTTTAAGCCATAGAAATATTGATGTGTCCTGAAGACCATAGATGGAAATGTGGGCATGCCGCATTATTAAGACTATAGATGGAGATGTAGGAATGTCTATAAGCTCCTGAATATCCTGGACATTAGATGCCCCGCCCCTCCCGGTACAGGAGTCTGCTTTACTCACCTGGTTTATATGGTGATGTTTATTAACGTACACATTCCATTTGGATGCTTTCCCTCTTCATGTTGTTTTTAAGTTGTTGATATCTACAGTGGGGTCTGAGGGCACTAGTGAAAATGCTTCTATTTTGCTTCTATTCTTTTCTAATTTAATACAACAGTTTTCTTTTCAAGTTACATTGCTAACAACAACTTGTAGTAAAAAGTAGAATCTTAGAAATATTTACCTGAATTTCAGCGTCTCTTAGTATTTGGTACGTCCCCATTTTTTTTAATGACAGTGTGAACTCGAGATGGCACGGACTCCACAGGTTTGTGAAAAACCTTATAATTCGTTTTAGAGTGTCGTCTGATCACGCTTCAGTAGAAGAGATGAGACGTGAGGAAAATCGGACCTTTTGTACAAAGCAGGTAACATGGTCAATCTCGACATCACGCATTTCCTTGCGTTTAGAGTGTTGAGTAGGAGACTTTCCGATATTGAACATTTACTTTCTACCAAAGTGGTCTCAGATTTTTGGGCCCCACTCTATATATTGATACTGTAGATGCTCTTTGTAGTAAAACTGAACTGTTTATTACCTGAGGTTTGATACAGAGGTGTTTTCCAGCTGTTTTAGAAGGAATTCTCCAGAATGAATGTTGAAGACAGAACAGTGAGCACTTTAGCTGGGAACCTAGTTATATTTTTATGCCCTGAAGTTGACATAATCACAAAACTGGGCAAAAATGATCATGATCGGTTAATGACGTGAAATGATTTCGTGTATCTGCATGGCAGATTTCCAGAGCTACTGTTAAAGCGAGATTAGACGCAGGGCCGGAGATGAGAGGAGCTGAGAGGGGATGGGGCTTACAGTGATTTACGTGTTTTGCACATCATTCGTCAGATGCCGAGGCTTTCCAAGAACATAGCCTTCTTCTGGAGAGCCCGAGGGGGCGTGCGCGGATGGCATGCGTAGCTCAGCAACTCCGTGTTTTTTTTCCCCCTCCTTCCTCTCTTTTTCTTTTTTTTTTTTTTTTTCCCTTCCTTTCCCGGGGTCTGTTTCTCTATAAAAGGCGCTGAACGCTGAGCACATAGTCAGTGGGAATAAGAAAGCCCTGCAGCCTGTAGAGCTCCTCAAACCTGCTGGAGTAAAGAGCTAAGAAGGAGGATTTCAAACGAGACAGCATTATTAATCACCGTTGGAGAAGACACTCTGGAATTCTTGGAGGATAAACAAGTTTGGTAATGTCACATGTTGTAGTTGTTGCATGATTTGTGCCTCATTGAGATGTTTATTTATTAGACTGCTGTTTTTTTTTTTTTTTTTGGAGTCAGCACTTTTGGAGTCAGTGCTTCAGCATTTCACCTTGTGTGTGTGTGTGCGTGTGTGTGTACATTTGTGTGTTAAGTGCTGTAATGCATGCAGGATGGTTCCAAGAGACTTTTTCACATCAGGTGAATTGCACAGCTGTGTGATGCCGGTATAAGGTGTGCACGTGAACTAGGACAAAATTCTGCACTTTCAGAGTTCTTAGTCAAAAAAAGATTGAAAGAGAGACAGAGAAAGGTGGGGGAGCTGCACTCGTTTGCTGGTCGTGCGGTTAGACATGTAATGAAACTCTCAGGTATTTCAGTGTCAGCACTCGCCTCATGCTGTTTGAGCACATGCAGGAACAATTACCGGCGTTTTTTGTGTGTTGAAGGTCGTATTCTGCCTCTTTACTGGAGCCAGAGACGTTTTGATTTGCGAAATTTCTGCTCCCAGAACACATTTTTAATTAGATTAAAATTGACTTAATTATATAACAGGCTGACTTGTTTTTGATTGATTCACATGACCACTTAATAATAAATGATGGCTTTGATTGATGATTAAAAAAAAAACACAGGCCCCTGGTTATGCTTCAAGGAGCCCCGGTCTCCAGAACACACACCGAGAGCCACTGGTTTAAGAATACCAGTTTAAGTCTGGTTGAGTGTTTTGACGATGCATGGTCAGGTTTATTGGCTGTTCTGATGCAGCATAAACTCTCTGTGTGTGTGTGTGTGTGTGTGTGTGTGTGCATCTTGTTCCTGTGGGGACATTTGGCTGGTCTTTTTTTAAAAAACTAAAGAGCCAAAATGTTTCCTTTTGGTTACTGAGGTTTAGGTTAGAGATTTAGGTGTAGCATAGCATTCATTATGTCTGTGAAAGGTATTCTGAAGGACAGTGAAGTGTGTGTGTGTGTGTGTGTGTGTGTGTGTGTGTGTGTGTGTGTGTGTGTGAGAGAGAGGAGAGAAACCCAGAGTCAGGAGAGGACAGCGAGGGAAAGGGGTGTGGTGGTCTGGCTTTGACAGAGGACTGTAGCTGGAGCGGTGACAGTGTGTTCACACAGCTGAGGTGTCAGACCTCAAACCTGTGGAAAGAGCGAGAGAGAGGGAAAGAGAGAGATGGAGGAAGGAGTTTGGCTCCGTCCTGTCTCTCTCGTCTCTGCTCCGTACACTGGGCTGCATACTGATCGAGTGCTGTTTGACTAGCAGGCCCTGTGATGGCCGTGTGGTCCAGAGACGGCACGTGACGTGACGCTTCTCGAAACACTCCTCTAAAAAGACTTTATTCATGTCTGTCTTTCTGTTTGGGCTCGTCTAGCACCAAGGTCTCAAACTGTACTCCAGGGATCATTTAGAGGGTGAGGAAGTTTACTGCTGAGTGCAAAAGTTTGTGCCCCTGTTACATTTTTTTAATTTCTGAGCTTGAATAGAGTGTCAGTCTAATCTGCAGTTCTCTATTATCATGCTCAGAGATTTGCATCTCCAATGACAACAGCTTTATGTAAGTCTTAGGTCATGAAAAAGTACATAAAAAAGTAAAACTCTCAATCGGTTTACCATCAGCAGTTGTTATGAGTCATTATGAATCAGGAAAAATAATGTCCCTCGCACTTAATCCAGTAAATGTTGGGAAATATTGACGTTTCACAGAGCAGAGAAAGGAAAGGAGACGGTGAGAAGTTTACCAACAGTGGAAAGAATCGTACCGCTTTTGAAGTAAGGGTGCACAAACTTTTGCACTCAACTGTATTAGCAGCATTTTTCTAATTAGAGTGCATGTCAGGTGTCAGTGCCTTAAAATGTTAAAACATTTTCTCAATCTTTGAAAAAATATTTGGAATTGGTGATTGGTTTGTTGATTTGTTAGCAAAACTTGATCAAAGTGATGTATCGTGCCTCGTGATGATGTCTTTTTACACCAGAATATATAATAAAAATGCACCTTCAGTCAAGTGCAAAGGGTGGAAGGGTAGTTCTGGAGACAGGTTCCTCACAGTAGATGCTTTTATTTGTAGAATTTCTTCAGATGGAGAAATACTGATGTGCCTAGCCAGTATATACGTTTTTACATGTTCAGGGAGCTTTAGCTCCTTGTATGATAAAAGAGTCTTCACATGACAACGTGTACCACTTCCCTGTGTCCTGACATACATTTTATCCACTTCAAGTCTTGTGGTAAATTCTTGCGGCATATCGTCCACCCGAGGACGGGATTGTTCCATTCCCAGGTCATGTGGGGGGGTTCAGCCGAAAGTCCAAACATTAAGACATGTTTGGCTTTGCTAATGAGGATGAAAGCTGGATGGAAGAGCGATTTTGTAATTCTGGCAATTATAATATTATCAGAAGATATTATGAATGCAGGTTTGAGTAAGACGGGATGATGGAAGGGAAATCAGCGCTGACAGGAAGTAGCGAATGGTAGCTGATCTAGAAGCTCAATTCCATCTTATCTGCACTGATGTGTGTGATTAATGGCCTGAGTATTGCATCAGAGAAGGAAATCCTTCATTGTGAAAGACCAATGTTATCATCCCGAGTTCCTGTCGGTCTTCAGGCCCTTTCTTTCTTTCAATCTTTTTGATCTCTTTCCATCAATCTATCTTTCTTTATTTGGCACCATTCTTTTCAAAACAAAGCTATAACATCAGAGGTGGTTCAGTGAGCTTGTGTTTGTATTTGGAAAGTGTATGACTGATAAGTGTATTGCATTTATTTATTTATTTATTTTTACTACTGATGATTCTGCTCCTTATAGAATCCCTGCTCTTCATCTCTAATTTAGTGATCCCCATCTGTGATCTACCACCACCACCAAAACCACCACCACCCTCTTCGCCATGTTCAGACCGCTCTCTCTTGCCTTGCTGCTGTTGGCCACTGATCTGTGCTCCAGCGTCTTCCTGCCTGACTCTCCTGAGCTTCGGCGGCTGCTGAGTCGCTATGAGGACGAGCTGGAGCCCAACGCCACCGCCTCAACGTCGGGCTCGCGTGTACGCCGCGCCATACCATGGTCGGATCGTGAGGAGATCCTCCTTCTGCACAACAAACTGAGAGGTGGCGTCTATCCAACCGCCTCTAACATGGAGTACATGGTAAGCACACAGAGAGTGGGGAAAAGTGGTACAAGTGCCTCATTTGACAACTTGATGGATAGTAGATAACTTAAGATGAACACAACCCAAACTGTAGCACAACATGGACGGCAGCCAGTGTAGTTTTGACGTCAGCCATTCGCGTTGACTTTTCTAAACACCAGCGCTGAATCATAAACAGAGCTAAAACAGTTTCATGCTGGTTGCCTTCTGAGTCAGACCGCTGATGCAGTTGACTACAATTCAGTGGAAAATCTCTGGAGAATTTTAAATGATGTTGATCAGCTGCTTAAACCTTATTTTATTAGCTTTAAAAATCTCTGATCCAGAAGTCATTGTGGAGATATTTACAGCTACATGATCACACAGTGGACACAAAAGAATTGGGAATAAAGAAATACTCTATGTAAATCAACCTACTCCCTATCCAGTAGATCTGTAGTGAGTGTGGGATTACCATTAACAAAAACCTGAGAAGAAATTGAAAACCTGTTTACTCTAAACACGCTTATGGAAGTCTGACGGCAGCTGTTTGGGGGCAGTTAATAAACGTTTAAAATACATGAGTCTATAATGCAAATCGAAAGATGCAGCCTTTCCAGGGAGAACACAGGAGCAATACACTATAAAGTAGTTTCGGTTATGTATAGGTTACATCATCGCATGGAAACAAATATATACTTGAGGCCAGGTCAGAAGCCTCAGAGAAACATTAACTATTCTTAAAATATCAAAGTTTTTGCTCGTTGTTTGCAAACCTATTTCTGGTTCGTTGTTTGTAAACCTATTGTAAATCTATTTCTTTTCTTCACTCATATAGAAAGAAGGTCAAGGACAAATTTATTTATATAGTACATTTAAAACAACACGAATGTTGACCAAAGGAAATAGGAAGAAGAAAATGAAATGGCCACAAGATCGTTCTCTGACTTTTAGTTCAATTCAGTGTATTTGCAGATTAGTGCTTGGACCCCTACTGATCGCTGCTTGCAGAGTTAATATTCCCATGAGCAGCGAAAACAAATCTATTAAGAAAGCCTTTAGTGTTTTTGGTTGCTACTTTAATAAAAAAATTTAGAGCATATGTTGCCTTATTAATGAAGATATTATATAAAATAACTGTAGTCAGATGTTTCTTAGTAAATGTGCTTATACTAGTGTGCTTGGTTTAGCAGTTTTGGAGCAAGTAAAGGTTTTTGCCAGGTTTTGGTGAATAACTGTATGGAGCGCACCAACACCTGGACACCAGACAGGATCAGGGGTTATAGAGTATGAAAGTGTGCATGTGTGTGTGTGTGTGTGTGTGTGTGTGTTTAACACCGCATTGGAAATTTACTGAGAGACCTGCACAGCTTTCCTCAGATGAACAAATGTATGCGTATATGAGACTTCTTCCACCGTGTGTGTGTGTGTGTGTGTGTGTGTGTGTGTGTGTGTGTGTGTGTGTGTGTGTGTGTGCATGGAAGAGATGGAAACCTCCTCTCGTCCTTCTCAGGTGGAGAAATAAGCCAGAGAAATGTGTTTCATTTATCCCCAATTGCAGAGTGTTGACAGTGGACCAGAGCCAGACTCTGATGTCTGTGTTGGTTGTAGTCTGTGTGTTTTCCCTTTTCAGTCTGATTTCCCTTCAAGTTACAGTGTTAGCTTTCGTGAAACGCCAGAATGAAATCGATTATTCGGTCGAAAAGTCAAGTGTATGTAAGTGTTCTGTGTATCTGTATTGTAGGTCTACATTAGCAATGTTTGAAATGAGATTATCAAGGCTAATGTCATCTTATTTGAAGTCAAGCTGTTTAATTAAAATATAACTTGCACTCGATCAGTTTTGTTTATCTGTTTTGGAAAATCATGTATTCAATCATAAATTCTTATAATAACCTTAATAATCATATTCCTTTTTTTTTTTTTAATCTATAGTGCAGTTTGCATCCAGCATGGTCTGATAACAATCAACTTTTGCACTTTTGTACTTATATATAATTGATTTTTCTATTGATTATACATAGTTTATTTACTGTTCTCTCTCTCTCTCTCTCTCTCTCTCTCTCTCTGTGTGTGTGTGTGTGTGTGTGTGTGTGTGTGTGTAGATATGGGATGATGAACTGGAGCGTTCTGCTGCACACTGGGCTGAGCAATGTCAGTGGGACCATGGACCCCATGACCTGCTTATGTCTATTGGACAGAATCTAGCAGTGCACTGGGGCAGGTCTGTGTACACACACACACACACACACACACACACACACACACACACACACACACACACACACACACACACACACACACAACGTGTAATACAAACCGTTTACAAAGAGAGTGATTCACTTCACTGCCATTTGACTCCACTGTGACAAAGTACAGCAATCAAAAGGTTTGTATTTATACCACAGCGCTGCTGAATTCTGGATTCTGATTGGCCAGAAGGTGTTTATTAATTTTCTATTTTCTAATTTTTTTTTCTCACAGGTCTATATTAATGCTCTCATCCTAATGTTATCGTTTCCACAGTAACAGCTCATTCACAGGGACTTGTATGTTGGACGCTACACTAATAAACAGATTAAAAAAAAGAAAAAGTGTATAATCACTGATCTGTAAGGAGATGTTTATTTAACGTTTATGGAAGGAGTCTCCAGTGTCAGTGATTTATAACAGTCAGAGGTAAAGCTGTAACTTTAGGTTTTTCAACATCTTTAGGACAGACGAGTTTAGCTGCTGTAACGTACGTCAGAACAGGAACTCATTTGTTTTGTGAACGTGTCACAATATTAAATGTAACTATAAATGGATCAAACGTATAGAGTGTCATTCTTTAATAAATAAAAGTTGTAATCGTTGGCAAATTGCTCTCTCAGTGGCCTTATTTGACTCAATTCCCTCAAACCTTTGTGTCTCTTCTGATGCCAGCAGAAAGGGCGTTTTTTTTTTTTCCCCTCCAGACTCCTCAGTGCCGTATAAAGTAATGTTTACAGTCTGTGGAGATGAACGACTGTTCAAGGGAACAGGCGTTACTTAGTTTGGAGTCAGGGATGAGAACAGATAGAGGATCTTTGTTGGTATTTTGCAGGAGAAAGTGGGTTAGGGAATAGGTTCTCAGCAGGGTTCTTGACAGGGTTCCTGACTGATTCTCTGTCCTGTCCGTTAGGTACCGTTCCCCTGCTTACCACGTCCAGGCCTGGTACGATGAGGTGAAGGACTACACGTACCCGTACCCACACGAGTGCAACCCCTGGTGTCCTGAACGCTGCTCTGGACCAATGTGTACTCACTACACACAGGTGAGGGGGCGGGCTGTAAACAAAGGGTTTCTGTAAGGTCCATAAATCACTGAAAAACCTGGAAAATGTCCATTTAATAGAGAAGTGCCTTACATCTACAGTTACTTACAGATAAGATAAGATTAGCTTAAAAACTAGCTCACAGAATGCTCACACTTTAATGCTCTGACCAGTCCTAGCTAGTATCCGCTAACTAACCGAAGCTTATGCTCTAGATTAGATTTATTTATTTATTATCTCAGTAATTACAGATGAAGTGCAGACCGGTGTAACTCTGGTGGCGAGGAGGTTGTTTGTTTTTGCTGTAGCTTTGGAGGCAGAAATGCAACAGAATTGTATCTGCTTGTGTAACTTGACTCTACGCAGCCACAGTTAAAGTTCACGTACTGATGAATTTCCTAAACACACACACATTATTATTTTTGGTAACACTGGAAAATTGGCAAAGAGATACTTTCCATTCAACATGTCGTAAATCTTCTGCTATTCACTCATCTGGCACTTTGTCCTCCAAGATTATTTTTTATCATTCCACCTCTAACTTGTTACTTGAATGGTCAGGAGACTAAAAAAAAAACGTCCTTAACGTAACAAAACACTGAACATTTTTAAATTTTAGAAGTTCTGCTGTGACCAAAAAACATAGTGAAAAGTGAAGTTTTTTAAAAGCTACCACGTTCCTCCCACATTTGGTGCAAAGGCATGACATTGAAATCTTGCAGCAGCGAATCCTGCACTTATTATTATTTTTTAAAATTTCCCGATTAAATGAAAATGCAAGAATAATCCTGCCTGGAAAATGAGCCATCGTTCAGCCAAATGACATTTCTCCTTGAAAACAGAATAATTAGTGTTTGAGAATGGCTGTAAGTGTCAAATTACACATTAAGCATCAAGAAGAGCTGATTCAAGTCTGAGTGTATATAATTACAGCGACATTGTCCCTGCAGTTTCAGGAATTAATGAACATTGATGACAAAATCACAGCATGATCTGTATAATTCGATTGATAAGCGTGATGCTCCTCATGCATTCTGGGTAGATGTCAAACAGTAGAAATGGTGGTGTTGTTCAGAATTTGTCCTTTAATTATCGACTGTCAACCAATCCTGCTATATTATAATGTTAATATGCATGGGAAATAAAATACCCTCTGGCAACATCCCTCCAGTAATATTTATATTTATGGCATTTGGCAGACGCCCTTATCCAGAGCGACTTACATTTCTTATTTATACAGCTGAGTAGATGAGGGTTAAGGGCCTTGCTCAAGGGCCCAGCAGTGGCAGCTTGACCTTATACAACTCATGACCTTCTGATCAGTAGCCCAACATCCTAACCACTGAGCTATCACGACCCTTAGATCCTTTCTGCAGCATCCTAACATCCTCCATCGCTAAAATCCTTCCAGTGTTATCCCTCGAGTAATATCCTTTGGGTAATATCCCTCCAATAACATCCTTCTGAATCTTTGGCTTCCTGTAGCTGCCCACATCAGATTTAAAACACTGATGCTCGCCTACAAAGCCAAAAACGGACCAGCACTTGCTTATCTCAAAGCTCTTATCACACCTCGCATTTCACCATGCTCCCTCCGGTCCTCTAGCACTGCTCGACTGGTCCCACCATCTCTCAGGGTACAAGGAAGACCTGCGTCGAGACTCTTCTCTGTTCTGGCACCAAGGTGGTGGAATGAACTTCCCCTAGATGTCCGAACAGCTGAGTCACTGGCAGTCTTCAAACGACGTCTAAAGACTTACCTCTTCATTAAGTACTTAAGTTTTGTAAGTCGCTCTGGATAAGGGCGTCTGCCAAATGCCGTAAATGTAAATGTTCTGATAATACACCTCTGGCAATATCCTAGTTACCGTCCTTCTGTAAATGTCGTCCTTCTGATGATATCCATCCTATAACATCAGTAAAATTCTTCTGGTATCACCTTCCTGTAACATCCCATCACGCCAGTTTCCTCCCATCAGGGGGCTCTTCTCTATAACACAGCAGCTACCAACCAGGGCAAAGGTTATCATGTGCTTCCTCTGAACTCTTCATCTTTTTGAACTGCTGCTGATGTAACGTCAGGGGGCCGGGGAAAGCGCCATCCGCTGTCTTGGGCTCCCGGCTATGGATGGCTGTGGCATCAATGTGATTCGAACTTGTGATCTCCAGTTTGGCCACTTGGGAGCTCGTAATACCCTTCTTTTAATAATAGCCCTCTATCCCTCCTGTTACATTCCTCCTGTGATATCCCTCTGGTAACATCCTTCCTGTGACATTCCACCAGAGACGTCCTTCCAGTAACATCCCTCTAGTAAAATCCTTCCTGGTAACATCCGTCCAGTAACATCCCTCTGGCAAAATCCTTTTTGGTAATATTCCTCCAGTAGGAGGTGTTTTGTGGTTGTGTTTAAAAAGGACAGAAAACACCTTTACAGGAAAAGACAGAGAGGCAGAAAATGCTGCAGAAGGACAGAACGAGCACTGGCACTGTATCCTCTCAGACTTTACTTAGCAGCTGTGATGGATTTGTGAAAACAGTCTCCTGCTGAAACCAGGTCACAAACATCTGGAAGCCGTTCTCCGACTCCTGGAGCGCTTTCTTATTTGACCTGAAATCGTTTGAAGATTAAAAAAACACGCTGAGCCGCCCTGCCCTACTCCTCTTTCTCACCTTCTGATACAGCTGCTGTTCTGCTTTGGGGTTCTGGGGCCTGGTAGTCAACTCCAAAATGATTGGCAACCTTTTTGAAAATAATGATTGAATATGTAATTATTGGCTTAGACATATGGTGGCGCTGTATAGTTCAATAACAATAATAACAATATCATAATAATGAAACGAGTAACATATTTTGTACTAATCAATCACGGATGTCACGGAAAGTTTTCTTTAGCTCTTTATATCTCCTGTGTTTAAATAGTGGCCATGAAAAGTGCACAGGTGTTCATGCTTGTTTGTTAACTTAAAATGAATTAGCTAGCTACACGAGGTTTTGCTTCAATACGGAAAAGTGTTTCTGTACAGCTGTTGAAGTGTGTTTTCATTCCATCAGAATCCCTCAAACAATGTACTGAGTAAGATCTTTTATGAAGTGAAGTGAAGTGACTTTGTGGCCAAGTGTGGTGACCCATACTTGGAATTTGTGCTCTGTATCTAACCCATCCAAGTGCACACACACACAGTAGTGAACACACACACCCGTGAACACACACCCGGAGCAGTGGGCAGCCA
>JAKKZN010000011.1:1747463-1767501 GCA_033441825.1 Pangasius elongatus
CTCGCTTCTTCACCTCTTTCCCACACTCTCCATTACTCTGGACTGTTGACCCCAAGTACTTAAACTCCTGTACCTTCAATCCTGTATATACACTGTTCATTCAATATAAACATAATCAGACTCATTAATAAATATATTCATGCATATATTATGTAACCAAATAGACAGTTGAAAAGTAGAAAAGATTTTTCCACTGCTGTGTCTCCAAACGATGACTGGACGCATCTTAGGAGCACGTTTTCACGTTTTCCCTGCACAATGAAGTGTGCACTTCAGTTCTGTTTCCTGTTCCACGCCTTACACTAGATTCTGATCAGGACCCAAAAGCTTTGCTTCCACTTGCTTGCCTCATTCTGATCTATAATGAATAAAGCAGTCTTGATATCGTGAACCCGTGACCTCCAGGAAAGCCAGGAAGCTGCAGAAAATGATCAGGAAGCCGTCTGAGTGGCAGCACAATGCCCATGCAGTCCTGTTGCGCTAGGGTTTTTTGTGTAGACCATTGTGCTCATGGAAGTCTCTGGTTGTTTGCAGATCGTCTGGGCCACCACCAACCGTGTGGGTTGTGCTGTCCATGTGTGTCCAAGCATTAATGTGTGGGGGGAGATGTGGGAGAACGCCGTCTACCTCGTGTGCGACTACTCGCCAAAGTAAGTCACGTGCACCCGCTAACACTTTCCACTGACATTTCGTCTGTCCTCTCAGCATAATTAAATATAATAGATCGCCTAATCCTGGGCTCTTTAGATGAAAAGGACTGGAAGGTGGAAGAGTCTTAATCAGAATGTTCCATCTAGCTGGAAAACAGAAAAATGGTTCAAGTTAGGAAAAGAATAATGCTATGCAAGCTGATTATTTCCAGACTTCCACGGTTGCTATGTGGATGACGTGTTCTGGAGAACCTGACTTTGCACAGAGCATTAAAGCAATTAAGTTCACACTCAAGACTGTAGGTTATATAATCGCCCTGTGATTGAATCGGTTCTGACCCGGCTGTGTGGTCTCCATCAGGGGAAACTGGATCGGGGAGGCACCCTACCAGCATGGACGTCCATGTTCTCAGTGTCCTCCCAGCTACGGAGGAGTCTGCAAAGACAACCTGTGCTACAAGGGTAATTTCTTTCTTTATCTATCTGTGGGGCAGAGCGGTCCATAATTCATCCTAAGAATGGATTTGAACTCTTAGAGGATGGTGTTGGGTATTTGTAGGTTCATAAGTCATGAAGGTTTTAATATGCATATAATTAGAAATGGGAAGAGTTTACTCTTTAGGTTTGCTGTGTGATATAATTTCACTTCTTTGAAAAGACAAAGAAAAACAGTAAAGTTTTATTTTTGACCACATGGCTCTAGTGCTTCAACACAGACTCAGTCATGAGCTTTGAACAAATTTCTGATAGGAACAAAAAGTAGGTCATGCTTCAAAAATCAAGACATGTTCTACTGTGTCTTCCTGACATTAATAATTCCTACAATGCTTCACATCTCCTAAACATCTTAAAACTTTGGAAGCTCCATTGTGACCAAAAAAACCAAACTAACGAAGGGTGGGAAAAAAAAACCCACCGGTGGTTTGCAGCCGCTTCGTGTAAGATGTAAAAGGTGTGATGGCGGTTAAGAGAAGAACACACGCTAAGATAATGAAAGCACCTTAAGATACTTTGTCCACTCTGCTAATGTATACTCCGTGGTTCTAAATGACATGCTTCTTTCAGGAACTCCTCAACGCCCCGAGACTCCAGACATGAATGAGGTGGAGAAGCCTCAGGTTCCTGTGCAGGTGGAGCTCACTCCATCCAAACCTGCTGCCAGAAATAACCCCAGACCTTCTACACCCAAAAAGCCCACGACGCCCAAGACCACTCGCACCAACTTCCTGAGTAAGTGCTGATCATTGACTCATTTATACGCCAGTTTAGATAATCGCAGTTATACCACAGTGCTGTGGAATTTTAAAAAACCCTGACAAACATATAATTGTTGATATGAAGAAGCGTTCTGTGAGATGATGTTTATGTAACATTCGTGGAAGGAGTCTCCAGTGTCAGCGCTTTATAACAGTCTGAGATAAAGCTGTAACCTTTGAGAAATGTCCAACAGCATTAAATGTGACTATAAACGGGTAAAACGCATGAAGAGTTGTTTAGTGATACAATTGTAAACATTGGCAAGTTGCGGTGGTATAAGAGGAATAAAACAGCTTTATTGGGGGAGGGGCTTTTGCTTGTCTTGTCTATACACATTATATTTTTTTGCGCTGCAGCTCAAAACATTAAGTGTGAGACGAAGATGAGGGATAAGTGCAAAGGTGTAACCTGTAACAGGTCAGTTAGACAATCTCACCTCTGACATTTTGAATAATCAGAACTGTAGAGATCCACTGATTAAACCCCGTGTGCACGTCCTGCAGGTACAACTGCCCCGCTAACTGCTTATACAGCAACGCTAAAGTGTGGGGCACGCTGTACTACGACGTGGTACGTCTCTCACCTCCTTCTCTACGCACATTTCTCGTTTTTGGTTCTTGCATTTTTTTCAGTCTGAAGATTTTTTTTTTCCCCCTCTGATTCTTCCAGCAATCCAGTATCTGCCGTGCTGCGATCCATTACGGGATCATCGATAACAACGGCGGCCTGGTGGAAGTCGCGAGGAAAGACAACTTCCCGTTCTTCGTTAAAGCCACAAAGAACGGTGTCGAGTCTCTCAGGTACGACTAGCTCAGCGATTCAAAGATCTCTGTTCTGTAGCTCATAAAACTCTTAATACGTGCACAGTTTAACTCAGACAATCGTGTGACAATTTCGACAAGGAATCCTGGTTAAAAAAATACATAGATGTATAAAAGATAAAGAAAAAAAAGGTTTTATTTTTGACACCGCTTCCACTCTGTGCATTTCCTTGCATAGTTTGAGTCCGAGATTGAATTATTATTTAGTTGTCTTTTAGTATTTGTCAACAAGATCAACACCATGTTGTATAGTCGAGTGCAAAAGTTTTCGCCCCCCCCCCCCATGTGCTTATTGAGTGGGGAAAGGAAAACGTACCACTGTTTTATGAATTATCTGTGAAATAACAGAATTCCAAGAACTAACCCAAAATGTAAAATCTGCTGAAAAGAAGGAACGTTTCATTGACGTTCCACGACACTGAACGTAACTGTAAACGGATAAAAAAAAAGTATAACATTATTATTGTTTTATTTTCCTGCAACAGCATGACACTGAGCGTTTCATTTGTTATCACATTTTCAGCTGTTTTTTTTCTTCCTTTCCTTTTTTTGCACTATTTATGTGTAATACTGCAGGAACATCTCGTTTTCAGTTTACGGTTAACCGTATGAGTCTGTTATGTGCAGAGATGTCTGAAATAAACAGCTTCGTCTTTTCTCTTCGCAGTAAATATAAAACCGCCAATGCGTTTCTGGTAGCAAAGGTTGAAAGTAAGTGATCTGAATCTTCTCTTCAGTTAAATATCGTGTATCATTCCTCTGTTCTGCATGCAGAGATGTAAAACGAGTGCTGTTTATGTCGCTTCACAGTAAAATCAGTCGACTGCTACACCAGGGTGGCTGACATCTGCCCCTTCAGCAACCAGCACACCACCTGCCCGAGGTAACACACCTCCCTTCTGCTGTTTATACAAAAGCCTTGTTTTATTTTGCGTTATCTTTGCAGAAGTGTGAACAAGTCGTCGTTTTACAATTAACAAAGAAGCGTCCGAATGTCAGAATGTGTTCCTCTTCATTCACCGCCAACAATTATATTATACGCGATTATAGTTTATTAAATTCTGAATTCTGCACGATTTCTGGATTGTGATTGGTCAGAAGGTGTTGATTTATTTTCTATAACAGCAGCTCTGATAGTAGTGCAGCTTTACATTACAGAACTGAAGTTCTTGTTCTTTAATTATCCGTTTAATTGTCTGTTTTTCCGTCTTGTTCAGGGTTAAGTGCCCAGCTAACTGTAAGAATCAGCCTTCGTACTGGGCTCCAGTGATCGGCTCCGGCGTCTACGCTGACGTAAGTAGCTCCTCTCTGTGTTTGGGCGTTAATGGAGGTTTGGTTTTCAGACATTAAAAATAATAATAATAATAATCCGTAATGATTGATATTTGAAGTGACGCCCTTGCTTTCTGTCATGGTACATATTTCATTACAATGATTTTTTTTTTTTTAGTTCATTACACTGAAACAAACTCTATCAACATTAGAGTTAGCTATATTAGCTACTTTTTCACTATTTAATTTGCGATGCCGCTAAAAGAGTTTTTCGACCGAAAGGCTGAAAGTTTTAACTAGGAAGAAGAAAGATTAAATGGGACTACAGCTAAGTTTCAATTCTAGCATCTTAAAAATAATCCTAAGTGCGCTTTGCTCCTCTGCGACGGTCATTCACGGTGTGACGAGGGACATTAGACACGCGATTTGTAAAAGTATCGCGTCAAAAACGTGTAATTACGTTTCTTAGTGTTCGCTGTGTTCCGCTGTAGCATAAGACTTATTTGTATAACTAATAAAGGGGAGTAATGCGGGAGTGTGAATATGGCTGCTGTTATGTGGCTCTGCGGTCCAAAAGAATCGGAGAGAACTAAAGTGAGAACGCGATTCCTGTGCAGAAGAACAGCGCGTGTTTATCGGATTAAACACCGCTATCGGTTTCGGAGTGAATCCCATCCATCCACTCATTCAAGAGCTCGAACTCTAAACCCAGGCCAAAGTGTCAAACCAAGTCACTGACAGCCTCTCGAGATGGAACACACTCCGTGTAGCGTGCCAAGTCGCTCAGCAAACATGTCGTGCTTGCAATTCCTTGCCATATGTGGTACTTCACAGCATTGTTAAATTTTTAATCGTGTGATCACAATCACAGCAAACATCTCAGCAGCTGCTTTTAACTTTAGATCATGTGCTTTTGGCCAGATTGCATCTTCTAAAAGCATCAGAAACAAAGCGATGCTAAAAACAGCCATAGACCACGGCTTTTTAAAAGTAAATAATTCATTAACCAATCAGAGAATTTATTATATATTTGCATTATATTATTTAATTTATTTGATGTTTCTCTTTTAGATTGCAGTATCAGATTTAATTACGTAGTTTATTTGAAAATAATTTAGATTATAAAACTTGTCATTGATTATTTATTTTGAGAATGTATTATTTTTTTTGTATATTATATATTATTTAATTTATTAATTTAATTCAGACTTTAAAATAATTATTAAATTATAAAATCAAGACATTTAATTTATTTGTTTGTTTGTAGGGTTTTTATATTTTTTAAAAAATTTAATTAATTTTTTATTTTTTTTTGTTTATTTTTATATTACAAATTATTTCATTTATCTGATGTTTCTTTTTATAAGATTATTACACGGGTTATTTTATTATTTATAAATATTTTATATAATAATATTATAAAAATATTATTTATAAATTATTTATAAGATTATATAATCTAGACATTTTCAGTCATTTGGTGTTTGAAATTGTCTGACTCCATTAGCATTATAATAATAATAATTTTGCTCAATAAATAAACAAATAAATAAACAAACAAATGAACAAATACATGCTTGAAAAAGAAGCACACTTTATTTTTTAAAAGTGTTAGTTTAAAAATAAAAATGTTTTTTAAAAAAAAAAGTAAAAATGTCTAAAAAAAAAAATCCTAGAATTATTTATACTGCTCTCCTCTGACATTACACATGATATTACAAACGTTCATCTTTAACAGAGATGTTTTCTACCTGTTAAGATAGCATTTTTTTTTTGCAGTGCTCTCTCAGTTCATCTCTCTCAGGCTTAAACTTCTTCTCAAATCAGACCTGATTTATATATTATCGCTTCTGTACGAGTTTGTTTGTCATGGGGACTAGCTTACAGAGCTATCAAACCAGTGGCTGTTAGAGAGAATCTGTGGAATGAATGAAAGTGTAACATGATCATGGCTGCTCTTGCGACTGTCCTCGGCTGCCCTGCGTCCTCCTCTGACACGCTGATCCTCGTTGTCTGAGAGGGATAAAGCTCTAATAGACTTCTGCTTGTCTGAGCCGCTCGCATTTGCTGGAAGTGAACTTGGACACACTTGCTGCTGCGTTTTGGCATGTTTATCGCATTCCTCTGTCAAAACCCCGGGTCTGTCCAGCTGGCCACGGATCAGAGCTCTCTCCTGGGACTCGGACGCAAACAAAACAAACTGCTTACTCCTCACTGGCTCCTCACTGGCTCCTCAGTGGCCTGAAGCTACTTTACACTTTCCTTCAACGTAAACGTGATGTTTAAACGATATATTTCTCTTGGATGCTGGTTCAGAGCGTATAGATTTGGGCACTAAGGGCATGTTTTTCTATTTAAAACACTTCTGTAGAAAACTGATTTGGACGCAAGCTTGTATAAGTTTGATAAGATCCACAGTTTCGGACATCTAAAAGAATGACTGCGTAGTCGGATGAAGGAAAACCGTCCACACTTGATGTGTTTCCATTCAAATATTGAGCAATTTTGAAACCGGAATTTCTGAAAGAAAGAAAACGTTGCCATGTTTCCATCCTATGGCCGTGCAGAAATCCTGAAAACGAAGAAAAGACCACAATAAAGAAAACAGCAATGTAAGGCAGAACGTTAATGTTCATCCGTTCATTTATTCATCTTCAATAAGCACTGAATCAGGAAGTCAAATAAAACGCTCGTTTCTTTATCTGTCCAACAGGAGCGCTGGCTGTGGTCATGGTCATGTTTAGATATGTCTAGATATAGCACTGAAACAAGTGACTTTACTTTTCCTTACATCACTATATATTCAAAAAACCTGGTTTTGTATTTATCGATAAATCAACTTTTAATAAAATAAAGCATTTTAGCTGAATATAGAGCTGGACGGTAAACTTCAGTCAATCACCCAAAGATCTGAGAAGCAGCAAGGCTGTGAATTTTAACATATAGTTTTGCTCCACAGGCAGATCCATAACTGGGCCGGTTCTGATCCTTCTGAACCTAAATGACATCCTATATCCTAACTGTAATAAAAGTGCATTCTTGTGTGGGTGCTGGTGGCTTGAGGGTCTTAACGGCTGCTTTAACTGCTTAGAGCTAGAAACGTGGGTGGAACTGTAGACCCAGCAGCCTCTGCCAGGCAGGAACTCAGATGAATGAGTGTTACTTTAGATTCCAGATAAGTACTGTATGTGCTGGAGCTCAACCCTGTTCAGCAGGTCATGTGATGTCATCTGTCTGCGTTCTCACACACTGAGCTCATCTATTTGCCTTTAGAAGGTCAAGTCGAGCTGGGTTGATCCACTGGAATGCCATTCAGTATCTATGTACATGGTCTCCTGTGTCCATTGCACAGACACAGAGGATCTATTTTGTTGGATTTTATGTGTATGTAAAGTGAACGATGTGCGAGGAACAGCGGCAGATGCGTGCACAAAGCGTGGCGATATAATATAAAACTGTCGGTGTGAAGGTCAGCTGGAGTAAGGGAACTGATGACGACTCGGCTTTCAAGTCCCAATCAGAGTAAAATCGATACTATTGATTTGTTGGCTGTTTGTTTTGGCTTCGCACAGCAATTAATTAGATGAACGCGAAAACAACTCCAAAAAATAAAAATAAATATATAATAAAATAAAAGATGGCTAAAGGACTTATAGGGCAGATATCCTCGTAAAACTCCTGCATTCATTGGTCAGAAATACGGCGATGGAAAAACGTCAAACAAACCTTTACTGAATGAGTGTATGTGTAAAAATCGCAAACAAACACCCGAGTATGGAGAACACAGAGCAGCAGTGTTGGTGATGATGAAAGAGTCATTTGTCGAACAGTAACATATTTTTAGTTGTGTGTAAAAGTTTGCGTAAACCAACTTAGACTGAACTAAGATTTTCAGAAAGGCTGATTATCTTCATTCTCATGTGTGTATGTAAATGACCGGGAACAGCACAGCTGATTTGCTTCATGTGGCGCACACAAAACTCTATAAAAGGCAAAGCTCACACGGCCGAAATGACGAGCAAACAGCAAAACTTTCTCAGAGGTAGGAGGCCAAATGAACGGCCATCTACTGGCGCCAAATTTGAGAAAAGGTGAATTAGATATGAATTAAGTGAAAAGAAAATGGTTTGATATGAAAATGGAGAAAATGTAAACAATCAGGGGCGTGAGTAGGATACGAACGTTTTTCTGAATTGACGGGAATTTCACGAATGTCAAATTGCGTAACTGCTTCTACAAACGTTTTACGTATAAACCCATTTGTATCCAGCTTGATAAATGAGGCCCGTTGTTTGAATTAATTTCAGTGTGTCAAGTCGACTATTGATTCACAATACCTTTATTTGGAGAATTGACTCTCATTTGAACCAATGGCGCAACTGTAAAATCTGCTGTTTTGTATTCTTTACAGAGCTCTAGCATCTGCCGGGCCGCTCTCCACGCCGGTGTGATCAAAGCTTCAGGAGGACATGTGGACATCTTGGCCATGGATAAGAAGAACAGCTACACAGGCAGCATGAAGAACGGCGTCCAGTCTGAAAGGTAACGGTTTCTCATTTATTTCTCGGATCTTTTCTTCTCCACTTTTAAGATTTTTTCAGACTGGGCAGTGTGTGTCCATGACACATCGGCGGCCTTAGAGTAATAACATGTGGACGGACCACACACAAACCTGTAGCTCACTTCAGCAGAACGATTCAATCATGTCTTCAGAATGCTGCATTGACAAAATCAGCTCCAACATTATGGAATTAAAGGTGGACACAGCACGCTCGCCACCGCTCTCGTGAACTCTGCCTCATTAACCAGAAATAATCACATGCTCTCCAGTTACCTGCTCCGTCTGCTGTCACGGGCTAATCGCAGCCAATCTGAAACCGAACGCCTTGTTTTGATCCACGTGTTCTCCAACGTGGAGCCCCTGAAGGTCACTCCACTAATGAATTCATAACAAAGCAATCAAGCCAAGCGCAACAGTCAATACGAGTTGTGGGAAAGAAAAGATCAGCTGGTTCGAACAAGATCATAACACCAGTAACAATAAGCTAGTGTTGGAGTTACTGCTTCCACATACTTTTCCTCAGGTGATTAGCGATTACACACAACACGGATTTCAAAGTAATTAGTATAGAAACGCACCTTGACACGTGCTATACATCACGGGAATCAAACGTCTAAGAAATAATATTGAACTATTATTAATACTCCTACATGGAATTTTCATATTAGAGCAGCGTAAGGAATCCAAATCCTAAAAGGACATCACTGGTTTCACTACTTATACAAAATACATAACTTTTATAATGTAGCACTGATGCTCAGAGTTAATCGTTTGTTTTTCACCAGTTCTATAAAGAAAAGTTGATGGAGAGCAAAGACGATGTTAATAGAGGACGACATGCTTGTATCTAGCGGAGATGCCACGTGGCAGTCGATAAATAGGCTACAATCCTTTTCAGATTTTTTTTAACAGACTTAACAAGATGTACAGATGACATTTAAGTATTTAAATCACAACTCTGACACAGAGACAAACAAAGACGAGAAGAGAAAATTTAAGAGTACAAAAACTAAATGTAAGCTAAATCATGTTATCTGTACAGTTAGCATGACTTACAGTTAGCAAATGCTGTAAATCTGTTTAAAAGCAATATATACTAGCAATATATTTTCTATATCAAGGGTTCTCGAAATTTTTTTACTGTCTAAAAACAACAAAAAAATGAATTTATTAATAAATAAACAAATTAAAGACTCCCTATAACATATAGCATACAATATTATTTTGGCTGTTTATTCGAGTCAGAGAGTTCTTTTCATTCTGAACTCTTCATCTCTCTTTTTTTAATATTATTATTATTTAATTTTACATTCCATTAACGTAATAATGGTGAATTGTGCTTTCCATCACTGTTAGAAAACCACAGACCCCCTGGCTATGGTTCATGGACCCCACTTTGAGAATCGTGGCTGTATATAAACACTCTAGATATTATAAATACATTCACATACTTGTATTACATTCATAAGGGCTTTCATATTCTGTCATTATTTATTCTCACACGTGAAAGGCAAGATAATAAATCCAGACATTGAAAAGACCTTAAGACATTAGAAAAGCCTTTGTTAGCACTATATTTTGAGATCAGCTACAATTTATATGACTATAGTGACACAAAGCTAAATATGCTAACCGAACTTGCATTCAGCAAGCTAGGCTAGTTAGTTAGCCGATACTAGCTAGACTGGTTAAGAGCGTTGTCATGGTTACACTGTGCACATCAGGTGAGCAGTTTTTTTTGTCGTATTAGCTAAGTGTTATCTGTCTCTTTTCCAGTAAATCCCAGTCACAGGGCGGGTCTTTCCGCGTCTTCACTGTTCGAGAGTGATGCGTCCGTACACACAGGGTCTCCCATCCACTTCTCCAGGGACACACAGTCTTCTTATCAGGACAAAAACATATTCGTCTACCAACTTTTTCTGGAATTCTCTCTCAGTGTGAGAGCAACAGGACCCACACCACCAGCGGATCTTCCTCCCTCGTCATCTTCCATCCAGATCATTCCTAATATCTTCTTAGGCTTTCATTTTTATACTATTTACACGTATGTGGCTGAAAGGACGATGTTTACCAGCAGTGCTGGTTTTATATATTCAGTCATTTTATGATCTTTTACAAAAGAATATAAATATATTGCTCACACTGTATTTAATCGTCGTTTTGTTTTGTACAGCTTAATGATTTTTCTTTTCGCCGCACTTTCCCTCTCCTAGCTTGTCTTCTCGCATTCTTTTCTTTCTTTCTTTTTTTTTTATGACCTCAATCAGTTTTATAGTGCAGGGTGGCAGGAGAGCAGGCAGTGGCCTTCAGTGTCTGGGGAAATCCACATCACCACGAGCTTTGTTCTCCTGGCCAGAGGAACCTTCGTGAACTGTTGGATAGACAGATTCTCTTTACAGGAACAGGAAAGGAGGGACGCGAAAAGGCAACTCTCCAAATAAAACAGGCCTTTCCTGTAGGCTTGTGTTAAAGCTTTCCAGAATCAATAACATGTAAAGGTGCAAAAGCAATGAATGAAAAGTCTTCAAAAAGTCAAAGGAGAAAAGGAAACCAAGCACGCACGAGCCAGATTTCTGTCTTGGTAGCATCCCAGCTAACAGAGATGTTAGTTATTGTATTCCCGATTCTAACTCGTCCGAAGGTGTTGATTAATTTTCTATAACAGCGGCTCTGACGGTATCGCAGCTGCAGATTACAGGTTATATTAATATCAAGGTGCTCATTGTAATATTCTAACATCTTATCGTTTCTAAAGTAACAGCTCATTCACAGGGATGTGTACAGAGGCTAATAATAAGCTGCGAAAAATTCTAAGCTGCTTCACACCACCATCACTGATTACTTTCCTATAACAGCATATCCTGAAGTGTTTCATTCCTTATGTAACTTCGAGAAATGTATCTTAAAAAAAAAAAAAAACACACAAAGTTCCAAAGGTACTAAAGGTCATATTCATAAAATGTTTGGATTATGAAAAATTGTTAGCTAGGACAGTATATAAACTTAAATGAAGTAACAGTAAGGCATTCTTTTCTTGTGGTGGTCTGTGAAACAACCAAAAAAGAGGGGAAAAATCAGATATTTTCTCTTTTGAAGCCTCAATTTTCATTAACAATCAATCTATTTCATCAAAAACAACGTGGAAATGTTTAGGTTTTGTGTCTGCCTGCAAAGGTTAACAAAAAACAGCAGTTAAAAACATTCTGTCTGGTCAAAGATGTCTAAAACCCTGCTAGCTAAGTGCACTTCGCTCACACAGCGAATGTCACGACTGGATTAAGTGGAGTAGCTATGCGCCGTAGCAAGACAGACATAAGCCTAATCAGTTCAGTTTGTAGTCAAATACCAGCTCTCAAAACGTCCATGAAATGATGATGTTTTCCCAGACCTCCACACAGATGATATGTGAACACCATACAAAGCACTGATGTGTGTAAACTGCTTTTATTCAGAGATTTTTTGTAAAAATACACCAATGGAACCCAATGGCATGCTGGGAAAGAGATACTACTACGACAAATTTCTTAGCTGGACTTTATCGCAATCCAAATTTAAGATTAAAGTTTAGTCTGTGTAAAAGTAGATATTTATCACATTTTCTCTCCACCTGCCTTACGCTCTGTCTTTCTTTCTTTCTTTCTGTCTCTGTCTTCATGTGCTACCTCAGTCTTTTGCTACAGCTTAAGTGTTTTATGAGGTTTAAGTTTTCTGGGGGAACTATTTGTACAGATTTTTAAAATTGTGTAAATATTTTGATTTATGACTGTTTTTTAAAATAGTTGTGGATGCGAAGGTATGTTTTCTATGAAAGTATGTTTTTATGCTTTTGTATCTTTTTTATTATTATTACTTTCTGTTATGTTTTTAAATATGCCAAAAACTGTATATTACTGTCTGTATAACCTTTATTTTTTAATGAAAAGCTGCAGCAGTACCTGATTCATGATTCAGTCATGAAGCGACTCCAAGATTTGTGTTGGAGTTGGATTTGGGTGCTGAACTCCAGTGATTATTTTTTTTTTTCACTTGGCATCTGCCACAGGTAGTGAAAGCTATTTTTGCACAAAACTGAAAATAAGGTTTAACAATAGCCTATCTCTCATTGTTTTGGTTTTTTAACTCATGCAAGAATAACAACTCACCACAAACTCATTAATGTATCGAGGTTTACATAAGTCAGGTAACCTGTTACATTTTGTGTTTTCCCCTCCTCTAACACATGGACTCAAGGATGCCCTGTTATTTGAATGATCCGATTAGTTGAAGGTGTATTAAAGCTGATAAAATAAAGCATGCAGGACCAGGGTATTTCAGAACTAAGTTTGTGAACCACTGTACATTAAAGACCACCCAAGCAAAGCTGGCTAACCTTGAAGACTGTTACTAAGCCAAGAACACAACTTTTTTCTTGCTGTGGACATAGTGTGGTATGGAACAGTGCATATTAAAACAAATGGTTCACCTTGGCCTGGGTCACTGGACCAGTAATGTCATAAAAATGAGGCCTCTCGACACCACAGCCTGAATGGAAAGACATTTGAACAGAGTCCAGTAGGTTTTGATACAGTATGAATAAGGTCTGGGTTTTGAACAAACAAATATAAATGTGAGACTACTGTGGCAAACTAATCACTAAACTTTAATGGTAACGAAAAAGTGCCGCATTTCCACATATCTGTAATTAAGAGAAAAGTGATATTAGCTTGGCTGAGTGGATATTTCTTTTGGCATTGCAGGTATGGATTTCACAGAGGCAGCAAGGCCAAAAATCATAGACAATGTGTGTAGATAAGAATTAAATAGAACAATTACCAAAATAAGTCAGTATAAAAGTATCACTTGCAAGATATTATAGACTGATGATCTTGCAAAAAAACAAAAAAAACAAAATAGTCTGAACCTTTTTGGGAATTTTACTGATTTACTGTCCCAACTGATTGTCCCAGGAAAATATCTAATGCTCTAAAATACTAATATTATTATATTTCAATGCAAAGTCCATCTTAGAAAATTTAAATAAAGTCATGTTGGATGAAAGAACTACTTTTGGAGTCAAAGAAATTGCAGTAAATGATAAAAAGAAATGGTGCAATCTAAGAGAGTTCTAGGACCCAAAAGTTCCAAAGGCACTAAAGGTCACGTTCATAAAATGTTTGAGCTGTGTAAAATTATTAGCTATGATAGTCCATTCACCAGGCAAACAAGGACCCCTTGGAACCCTGACTAACGATCTTGAACAACAGGTGGTGCAACATGTTGGCTGAAGTATTTATTCGTTGCTTCAAACTTACATCGCCAACTCAAAGTTTGGTTTAAAATGCTATGGCGTCGTCTGTAGGCGCCGTGGGCTGGCCTCTCCCGAGCAACAAGGGAAGTGGACAAGAGCCATGGATGGCACAGGCTAAAGAAGAGAGTCCAATATCTATGGTTTAAATGTCCTGCAGAACCGCCACATCAACATGGCCTGTGTTCAAGAGACGAAGTGGAAAAAAAAATGGTGAAGGGTACAGACTCATCTACAATGGCCTGAACTCAAACCCAGAATTGGAGTTGAAGTAGTATTCAGGCAACATTTTACGTGATAGCATCACTGAAGTCGAAAGCATATCTGGTTGACTCATCTCCATAAAAAGTTGATTCTGGCTCAACCACGGTGCACATCATCTCATGCTACACTCCACAGACTGGGTTGCTGCAAGGGCAAGAAGGATGATTTCTGGGACCAACTTGGTGCCCGTCTCTGGAAGACCACCGTGGACAAGCACATCCTGATCGGGGGTGGCCTGAATGGCCATGTGGGATTGCCATGGCAGGGGTATGTGCAGTGCCATGGAGGGCAAGATCTTGGCACATGAAATGACGATGGGTGCCACATCCTGGACTTTGCTGAGACCCACGATCTGGCCATTGTCAACACTTTCTTCAAGAAGATGCCCCCACACCAGTAGTGGATGCTCAACCCAAATCAACTACTGGATGGTCAGACAGTGATACCTGAAGTTGGTGACCAACATCAAGGTGATTCCATCCAGCAATGTCACCCCCAGCGCCGTCTCCAAATCGTTCAGCTGCAGCAAGCAAAGAAATGAACAAAAATAATCAAATGGTGGAAGATGAGCGAGCAGGAGGATGAACTGGAAGTGGTACTCAACACTTTTGCAGTGCACCTTGACCAACCGGCAAATAGAACGTGGAGTGAGACTATCGAGCAGCTACACAACATTGTGGTGGCAACTGTTGGAAAGATGAAAACTGGGAAAATATATATACACAAGCAAGTTTGGTGGTGGAATGACAAGGTCCAAACAGCAGTCAAGGAGAAGTAGTAGGCTTATAAGACTTGGTGACGAATGCGGTTGGACGCTCATCTTGACCTTTCATGAGCACTGAATGCAGCAAAGAGGGTGGTTGCCACTGCGAAGAGCTGAAACTACAAGGACTTGTATGGCCAGCTCGACATGCCTGAAGGGGCAAACGATCTACTGCCTTGTCAAAGCCCACCATAGATCGGTCCAAGATATCAGCCATGTTATGAAGATCAAGGGGACAGACAAGCAAGTGCCGTAGGACCTGCCAGCCATCCACCAACACTTGTATGAGTACTTTGCCAGACCCACCGATACCAAGCCCGGCGCCCATCCCTGGACCAATCCCACCGATCACGATCGGAGAGATCAAAGCAGCTATCAGAATGATAAAGAACAGCAAAGCGACTGGCCCGGATGAAATCCAAGATGAAATCTGGAAAATGGTGATTTTGGTTCTGAACTATGGTGATTTGGAAGGAAAAGGGACACTCATCAGTGAGTGTACAGATTACCAGCCAATCAGGCTCTTATGCCATGCGATAAAGACCACCGCCTCCGCAGCGTTGAGACAAAACCGATGCCGTCCACCCCACCCAACTGCTTATGGAAAAGCATTGGGAGAAGAACAAGACATTCCACATGGAGTTTCCTGATCTGGAGAAGGCATTCAATTGTGTAATGCATGACCTCATTTGGAGGGCACGGCAGTCCCACGGTGCAGTACACTCACTCATAATAATAGTAAAGCATTAACATATTGTGTGGTGGTCTGGGAAATATGTCGGATATTGTTGCAAACAACCAAAAAAGATAAAAAAAAATCAGGCTTTCTTCCCTATACAATACTTTGACACCAACACAGGAAACACAATGTCTAATTTAACTGGTTAAGGTAAATTTATTCTAGGATACACCAAGTATAATTTGTTAATGAGGTAATAAATTGGGAATACAGTGAGTTGAGGTTACGTTTCACTCTCCTAGTTAATTGCTGAGACCAACACAAAATAAGACCAGGTTTTGATCTTGTTACTGACATTTTCCACTACCACAGTAGTAATATAGGGATCTGGAATTGACTTGGACTATAGAGATATCATCTATCTTGATACGAATTCCATTATTTGGGATGTTGGAGACTTGGGACATTGGACCTTGATCAGGGTCTATGGCCTGGGACTCTGGCCTCAACTTCTATGACTTAAGATTCCAAACTTAACTCAGACTTGAATGGGTAGAACCCTGATATGTATTCAAGCTCTATAGCTTTGGACTCTGGTCTGGTCTCTGGTCTTTACTCAGACTTTAGATCTAAAAACTCTAGATTCAACTTGGATTCTATGACTTAGGACTCTGGACTCAACTCAGGCATACAGCAGCATAGTCTTGTGAGATTTAGTTTCAGCTGCCATCCTTGATGAAATGATCACCAGACATGAGATCTGTGCAGAAAGATAAATGTCTAATGGAGGACAGGAAAGAAGAGGATTAGCATACATAGCATAACAAAAAATATGTGAGGATATGACCTTGTTGAGAGAGAGGGTATAGGAGGAAAATAAAAAAAGACCCAGCACTGAACCTTTGGCACTCCAGTGGAAATTCGGCATACTCTCCATGTCACCAACCATGACCACCTCTCCAGGTAGGAAGCAGACCACTTCCATGCTGGGCCACTAATTCCAAAGCTTGTGAGAATGGATAGGACAGCCCCATGACTGATGGCTACTGCGAGGTTAAGAAAGATCAGAAGTGATGATGGTTTGGCTTACCTCATGGTGTGAAGCTTTCTTAGTATCAGCCACAAGACTAGTTTTCTGTTAAGTGCTTTCAAACCAGACTGACTAGGATCTTGAAGGTCATTCTGGTTAAGGAGGATGGACAACTGACTGTAACCAGCACGTTTAAGATTTTTGATGTAATACCAGTAGTTGCTAATGTCCGAGGTATCTGGCATGGGCGTTTTCAGGATGAGTTTAACCCCTGCTCTCTTGACAGCAGTTTGTACATGACCAGATGTTAGAGTCATATACGATGGAAGTGATGAATGTGAGGAGTGATAGAGATGTCTTTAGAAATAGTCTAGAGTATTGTGGAAAGGATCTGAGGGATGGTGGGAGGGGTGTGGGGCCTGAGATTTCTGGACAGTGGAAGCTGCAGAATCTCTTATGGAGAAAAATATTACAGAGTTCTTGTTACTCTCTTTGTCAAGATTATAAGCAGTTATGGAGGAAAGGGGAGTGTTGAGAATGCTCTCACCATGAGGCACTTCATGCTAGACTGTGGCTCAATCAACATGTCTATCCCAGCTCTAAGTAATTTACAGAGCACAATGTGGGGTTGTAATGTGACTGAGGTTGATTGTGTAAGGGAAAGCACCTCTGGGAATGTTATCTGTCATCACAGCATTGTGTCCAGGAGTTAATGAGGCAGTACTGGTGTGAACACTTCCTAACACAAATTCTCATGTGTGTGTCTTCAGAATGGAAGAAACTGCTGTGACACTAACTCATCTGGCTCAAACGTGAAGAAACGCAGCTGTGTTTACATCAGCCGGAATAAATTCATTTCCATTGCAGATTCCAACTGAGCTGTATACAAGAACCCCAAATTCCTCAAACTGTTGAAAATCTCAGTTTGAATTAAAATCTCAGTAGGTCTCAATAAGGAAAACATTACCACAATAACAAGAACAAATTTGTGAATGCTGTCTGAGCTTAACAAGTAGCTAACATTAGTTCAAGCCTGTCTCAGGAAAATGCACACCAAATGTCTTTATTGAACAAGATTTGTGAGAAGTAGAATTTGCATTATGATTTATTCTGCTTTAAAATGTTAGCTGGATGCCCCTAAATCCCAATCCACCCAAATCTTCAAAAAAAGAGACATTTTATGCATATTTCTGTCCAAAATCTGTTCTATTTCTGGATAAGGTATGTAAACATTTAAGTTTTTGGGAGTGGCAGCTGATACCATTGTCATTCCAAAGGTTTATTGCTCCATTGCAATTAATTAAGACTCACTGAACCTTGTTTAACATGTTGGATAAAAAACTATTATTAATAAATCTTTATTAATAATAAATCTATTAATAAATCTTTTGCAGGAGCATTTACAGATGGATTCATATCCTATGTCTCACTCCATGAGTTTATGTAAATTCACTTAGAGCCACTAATGTGAAAACGATTGAAGTGCTTTATATCATATAACTGTATATGAATATTAATTACGCTGTCAAGTTGAAATCGTTTGAGAATTTTTTTTTAAATAGTTTGGCCGTAAAAACATTTACACACAACTTTACTTTAGGATTCATGAATGAGGCCTAATTAATCATAAGGAATTCATCATTGTACACGTATTTTCATCAAATTTCATCAAATTCTTGCAGTGTGATGAACTATAGTGTTTTTGGGAGTGCTGGTTCAGTGGTTAAGGCTTCAGGCTACTGATCAGAAACTTGGGAAATCCCAACACCACCAAGCTGCCATGCTTGGGTTCCTGAGCAAGATCATTAACCCTCAACTGCTCAGTTGTATCCTCTCAATAATAAGTCCCTTTGGATAAAAGCATCAGCCAAATGTTTAGACCAATGATGAAGGCAGTACCATTATGCATTCATTTTGAACCAAGTAACAAATCAGACATTCTGCAAATGCAACCTATACAAGATGACTTCCTCTATAGTAAGCCCAGAAGAGGATGTTTCCCTTCTGGTTTCTTTCTCATGTCGTTTCAGGATGTTTTCCTTGCCACCATCACATCTGGCTTGCTTATTAGGGACAAATGAAAATCTATATCTGTATTTCTGTAAAGCTTCTTTATGACAGTGCCCATTGTTAAAAGCACTATGTATAAATAAAATTGAATTGAATATACAATATTTGACATGGACATGCCACTATTTATTAAAGGATTATTATTGGGAGAGTTTTGTTCTAAAATGACTCATCCCTGTTACAAGATCCAACTGTTTGATTTGATAGACCTAATTTCAATCCAGCCTTCAAACCTAATACAAATACAATCTGTTTCTTCCTTCTGGACCATGGACTCAGTGAAGATAAAGAGAAATGACTCATAATCTGCAAAATGACTCATCCACTCTATCATATACTGGAAATAATTTCTCTTTCTATCATGGTTTCTGCTTCTGTTTCTACCTCAAAACCAGTTTTGCAAAATAAACTAGACAAAACTTTTTGGCTTGACAATAAATTATGGCATAACTGTGTCACACTGCATAATGGACATCCTTTATGATGAAACTGTTGTGAAACGTGAACTTATATCCTGAATTGTAAAGAAGAACTGAGCCACACGTATATTGTGTTGTGAAGAAGGAGTTTAGTGAGTTATGGATGGATTTGCTTCTCGGAGGGAGTCGTGTTTTGTGTGCATTTTGGCTGAACATGTGTTGGGAAGGTGGAATGACAAATCTGATACAGAAACAAGACCCAGGCTGCTGTGATAAATTCAGATCATGAATTAATATGAAGCAATACAAATTTTGAGTTATTTAGTGAGCAGGATTTGCTGCGGATGAACTCCATGGATGAAGGAATGAAGAGAGGAGTTGTAGGGGGCCAAGGAAAGGCTGAGGGAAAGAGGCGAGGGTTAATAGAAGTTCAGATCCTCCTCCTCTCCTCTTCTTATTCATTGAAATGATCCAGAGCACCACAGGGGAACCTTCAGGACCATCCAGACCTCTTTTAAAGTTGCCCTGAACTCAAAACATGGTGTTTTAAATCATTGACTCTTCTTGGATGCTGATTCTGATTATATAAACTGTAAAAATAATAACTAGTAAAAATACAGTTAACTGTAAACTATAAAATGGATTTAGGGGCAGGGTTTCATTTTAGCTGGGTTTGTGATATATAGCTTTGGACCAATCACATTAGAGATCGAGAATGTTGTGAAGTGTAGTGAAGGACAGACTGAGGTTGTCATGGTATCATTACACTGGTTTATTTTCTCCCCAATTTGGACACCTGCAATTCCCACACACCAACTAACTCTCCCCAATGACAGCAGTTGTCAAACAGGGAGTGTGAGGGCCAACACGTGCTTCCTCTGAGACACGTGACTCCAACTTTACATCTTTTCAAACTACTGCTCATGCCACGTCACAGCTAGGTGTAACATGCTCGAAGAAAAGCTCTA
>JAKKZN010000011.1:1837720-1853071 GCA_033441825.1 Pangasius elongatus
ATATATATATATATATATATATATATATATATATATATATATATATATATATATTTTACATCCTTTTCCACGAGTCGTCCTTTATACTTTATGAAAACTGTCCAGTGAAATGTTCTGGAATATTCCGCAAGTCACAACAGGAAGTTGCATCATCCAAATTTCCTGGAGATCACAAGAAGAAGAAAAGTGTTTCTTTTGTCGCTTTTCTTCCTTTTTTTCCCCCACTACCGTGATGCTGACTGGTCGCTTTGAAAGTACCACCCTGTTACTCAACCCACAGACCGGAAAGACTTGATTTATTTTAGAAAAAGTTCATTTTAAGTGCCTTTTTTTTTTTTTTTTTTTTTTAGCGATGGTAGTTCACCACAGCTTGTGTGTTTGTGAATTCTATGCACGATCCTCTTACTGGTTTTAAAGTGCAATACGGGTGATCAGGAAAGACTGTCAAGCCTGTGTCATAGATATTTTTCTAGATGTTAGAATATCTGTAGAATATTTATTATTAATCTTGATATTGTTGTGTACCAGATGTTCAGTTTGCTTAATTAATAGTTAAATTTATTCTTAGGAAAAATTGCTTAAATGTAAAACACTGCAATCGTGAAATCATCCGTACCAGTAACAGTGGAGGAGGTAATTTTGTGTGTGTGTGTGTGTGTGTGTGTGTGTGTGTGTGTGTGTGTGTGTGTGTGTGTGTGACAGTGTTGATGAGCTCTGAATAACATTGTGGTGTGTATGTGGTTGCGTAGCGGAGGCGAGATGGTTAACGCTGTGCCGCAGCACCTCGAGTCGCTTTTCCTCCTCTCCTCTTATCCCCCCCCCCTCTCTCTCTCTCTCGCTCTCTCTCTCCCTCCTCCTCTCCTCTCCTCTCCTCTCCTCGTCTCTTCGTTCACTCGTTCACACGCTCACTCGACTATGAACGCACTTCATCATCCCTGACAGTCTGACCACTGCTGCCGCTTCTGATGCGTTCAGCATACCTTCATTGCATCATAAATAAATCAGAGCAATGACTCCCTCCCTCCCCCCATCTTTCTCTTTTTCTTTCTTTCTTTCCTTCTTTCTTTCTTTCCTTCTTTTTCCTCTCCCCCATACTTCCTTTACCTCCATCACGGAATGAGAGTGAGAGTGATGCAACTACCGTTTGTGTCACTTTATTGTTTTCATGTACTGCATAGAGTCGAAAGACATTTTTCTTTTGGTCATCTTCTATAATTCGAATTAAAAATGGCACTTGTGAAGAAGGCCGTAATAAATACTGATCCATGACCACATTCATAACATGTTATAAAGCATTCATAAGGCAGGATTCACGTTGTTGTAATGAGTTAAGAAAAAGACATTAAAGTTAAATGCACTCTATTAGCAGTTTCCAAATGCATTATAAACATCACTTTTAACTGTAACACCCTTTGCTGTAATGCCTTATTAATGCTTTATAACATGTTATGAATGTATTTATACTATATATGGCCTTCTTACGAAGTGTTAGACATTTTAATTGGAATTTATAACACTTTAATTAGATGTATTTTTAAAGCAAAACAAATATTTATGCATTTATTTATTTATTGACAGATATACAACACACACGCACACACACACACATGTATATATATAGCCTAAATATAATAATTTATACAATTTATACTTATTTATATGTTTTAAACATTATTATAAAGAATTAAGGCATGATTCACATAATAATTTAAGAAAAAGGCATTACAGAAGATTTATTTATTTATTTATTTATTTATTTATTTATTTATTTAGTGTAGATTATTGATAGATTATATGATATCATAACCTACATATAATAACACAAGCATTTAATAACTATTTCTGTAATGTAAACAAAAGACAAAACAAAACAGCATTTCTTTCTTTTTTAAAAAACGTAATCGTTGGCAAGTTGCTGTGGTGTAAGAGGAATAAAACACTTCGCGGCGTGTCGTCATGGAGACTTCAGGGAGATATCATTCACTCCGCTTTGTCACAGTCGTTGATCTGCTCAGAAGAAGCCCAGCAATTCATTTCGATGACTTTAGTAAATTGGGAACTTTCCGGAATATCCCTCGTCAGTGCTGTGTGTACGTGGTGGCGTGAGTATAGCCGGGACGGTTGGAAGACTCCACTACGCCAATCTCTGTTCCATCTCAAGCGTTATGTTTGTCCACCGGTGAGCGATTACTAGCTGCTGTTTCTGCAGTGCAGATGTGCTGCTTTTTGTACGGTGGCAGTCTCTTATGTTGAATTCCATCTCCCAGAGAGATCAAGTGTGCAGGAAGAGGGTTCTAGCTCTGCATCAGATGAGCATTCCTCACACACTGGTCTTCATTTCCTCTTCTGAAGGGAGACATGCCAGCCGAAGAACATGGAGGGGAAAAAAAAAAGCGAGGCTGATATCTGTCCAAATTTACCTCGAAACCTTTATTTTTTTTGGTGTTGTAATGCGTCTCGAACCTGCTAATAAATTCCGTCGTGTTATTTAACATGAGCAGCTGCTGGTTGGGATGAGCACTGCATAGTTCTTCGCTTTTCCATGCCAGTGCTCCAGTATGACAGCTCACGGATGACTGGCTCACTGGAAGATCAGCATTTATTCAGGTTCAGCTCCTCGTTCTCAGGCCTATTTGTAACCTGTCCAGAGTGAGAGTCCCAGGCTCGAAAATCACCGGTGTCGCCATACGTCATCTGTCTCTGTCTGTGCTCTGCTCTCTCTCTCACACACACACACACACACACACGCACACACTCCCAAGCCACTCGTCAGCTCTAGAACATGAGCATCGCAGTGATGGACCGCTCTTCATATATCAAGCGGTCATGCCGGCTGACAGGTAGAGCCCCAAACGCCTGAAATAATGAGAGCAGCCGAAAATGGAGATGGAGAAGGTAGTGTTAACCTTCCAACACCAATCATAACTTTTTTTTAGAATCACGTCCTAGTTTGGTTTGGGATTAGGCTCATGATAATAGAAAATATTGTATCACGGCGCTTTTGAATTCTCCAATCGGATTGGTCCGAAGGTGCTGATTCATTTTCGCAGGTTTACATTACACGCTTGTTCTGATACGATAATCATTTCTATAGCAACAGCACGTTCACGGGGACGTGTACGGCGGACGCTCCATGTAATAATAAACAGATTAAAAACGTGTAAGGAAGGAGTCTCCAGTGTCAGTGCGTCGTAATGGTCAGACATACAGCGCTGTACATACATTACATTTTCCAACAACTTCAGGACAGGAGAGCTTAGGCTTCTCGGTGACATGACAAGCTGAGTTTTCATTTTTGAGGAATGACCGTTTATAGCTGCTATAGTGTAAGTGAGAACAGGAATTATTGCTTCATGAATGTTCCACACCTTTAAAAATAGCTGTGCACATGATTGTTAATTAGTAAGACATAATATTTGCAGGAAAACTGCTGCGATATAAGAGGAATAAAACACTTCAGGATGTGCTGTTATAGGAAAGTAATCAACTTCAGGATGGTAACAGTAACTCTTCATGGTGCTTCATCACACCGGTCTGTCATTGATTGTTTCCCCATCACGACATGCCTCAGAGTGATTCATTCCTCATACATTCAGCATTTTCTTAAGTATCTAAAGCCACAGCACACAGTCCTCATGTTTCTATCAGAAATATTCGGTGTATGTACAAATCAGATAGGTTGCCAGATTGGTAGTTTCCAAACCAGAAACACTTTAAAATCATCCCAGTTGACTACAAACCGCCTCAAACTGGTGGGAATCAGCACAAATTTAAACCTCTGTAGAAAGACGCTATGATTACCAGCACTAACCAGTGACGATGCTAATTCACATGAATTAGTACGCTAACTACGCTGTAAACAATTTCTCTCATTTTTATACCAAACTTTTACAAGATCATCACATACGTCCAACTGAAAATAAAAAAAACCCACTAATCTTATAAAGTATTCAGAGATAAATTACAGGAATCCGGTGTTTCCTGATGGATCGTGGGATTTAACGGTTACTATTACGAATGCTAGCATGGGACACACTGAAAAAAAAAGAATAAAAAATTTAAAAAAAAATGTCAAAATGTTCCTGCGATTTTTTTTCAGTTCAGAAAAAAGTTAAAAAAATACCTCAAACAAGTTGACGCCACTTTTGGTCCAAGGCAAATTTTTTTCAGAAGTGAGTACAATATAATTCCGCAGCCTAAATGAATGATTTTATTGTACTTTTATTGTTAATGACTTTTGGAGGCTAATGTTATCTATTTGAAAGTTTATTTTTTATTTGTCTTGTTAGGTAGGATGCATTGTACGCTAAAGCTAGTCGAACTTTTCACCGTTTGCTTGAACTGGAAAATTACAGCGTCTTGCTGTGAGCATTGTTTTATATTTATAGTTACAGTTATAGTAGCTTGTTATTATTAGCAGTCGGGGGCAGTCGTGGCCTAACGGTCTGAGAGTCGGACTTGTAACCTGAAGGTGAACCTGAAGGTGGTGGGTTCGAGTCTCGGGTCCGGCAGGGATTGTNCTTGGATGGGTTAAATACAGAGCACAAATTCCGAGTATGGGTCACCACACTTGGCCACAAAGTCACTTCACTTCACTCCACTTTTGTTTAAACCGATCGTGCGTATGTTTTTAGTTTTTTAATAACCAGTACAGTACGTCTCTGTTTCTTTCCCCCCTTTTCTAATACCCACTCAGTCACACACACCCACTCACACACCCATATGAAGCAGGGGCTCTCACACACCTGGATCAGATAAAGATCCTTTCATGTTGACGAGGCCCTCCTGAGTTCAGCGCAGGCCGGTCGGTGCACAGAGCGAGGTTTACAAGCCGAGAGAGAAAGCGGGTGAAGGAACGAAATGTAAACCGATCCCACCCTGACTGACAGTTCCCCGCTGACAGGTTTCATTTTATTTTATTTCAAAATGAGAATGAAATTAAATTTAATTGAATATCATCTTATCCCTCAGCCACCTTCTCACGCTCAACACATCGTCTGTGCGTCTGTGTTTGCTTGCAAAACAGAAGCGATTCACGTCAGCGTCCCACCGTGTCAATTTGTCTATCGAGATCCTAACGTGCGAGAGCCCGACGTGGCGCGTGTGCCGTGCGGCTTCTCCTCGTTAATTCCGAGTTAAGGAGATACAGCCGGCTGTTCAGGATGCCGTCTCCTCCTCGCATTAACCTGTGTCCTCGGGGCATTTTGCCTCTCTGCGTTTCAGACATGACACACGCTATTGTAAACGATAGTTTCCGAGCGGAGATCAAAACATGCTCCAGACGCTAAGTAAAATCAGAAACGTGCAAACATTAGCCTTGCCGCGATGCGATGTGGCACATGTCACGGGATGTCAAGAGATTAAACTCCCCCCCAAAAAAACAAAACACACACACACACACACACACACACACACACACATTCCTTATATGCATATTTGGATGTAGGGTTCATCTGCATCTCATCTTCACATTCTCTTCTCTCTTTCTCAGGTTTATGGTGCCGATATTTGTGGGTTTTTTTTAGATCTGCTGCTGTTCCTTCATTCCTGGATCTTTGGAAAACCGTACGAGGGAACTTCCGTGGTTTATCGGGAATTAGCATTTAAGAGAATGGAGTCTGATGCCAATTTCACTTTTATGTTGGTGGACTGTTATGTTTATGGCATTTAAAAGCATCTCTCTCTCTTCTCATGTGTGTGTGTGTGTGTGTGTGTAGATCAGATTCTCCTAGCCTCAGGATGTAGAGTGAAGATCCTTCGCTCCGTGACAGCCTGACCCCTGACACGTGTGTCCGTGTAAAGTTTCCCGTCCAGGTGTAATTCCCGGTAAAATGACGTTATTTCAGCACACCATCGGAGAGGAATCTGACGGCTAATCCTGTGACGGCAGAAAGAAAAGAGCAAAGTGTTTACTCACCTCCTGATCCGAGACAGATCAAGGTTCCACAGCAGCATTGGTCATTATTTTTTACTATTAGGGGTGAAGCGATACGATACTGGATGTGTGTATCAAGGCTAACATTAACCTGACATCTGATCTCAATGAGAAATGTGTATAAATGTGAACAATCTTGCATGTCTTAGATAAAAGGATTCCTCAAAGGATGTTTGGACAGTCACTTATTCAACCATCTGCTGTAAGGTTCTACAAAGAAGGACAAACTGAAGAACCTTTAAACGATTTGTTTCTAAGATACAACCGAAATTGTCATACAAATGATTTTCCATGATTTCTGCTTATACTATTGAGCGCAGAGCGCTTTCACACCTATTAGTCCATTTGCTGAGACCGAATCAGAGCGAAATCGATTCTTTTGGTTTGTGTGTGAAGGCTGAAATCCTCCTTGTAAAATTCATTCGTCTGTCAGATGTATGGTGACGATATATGGCGTGCGTGTATGACGGAAATCTATCGCGATCTGTCGGTTCAGAGTCGAATCGCTTCATCAAAAGCGTTCACGTAGTAGACGACCTGAGTCTAAAGAACCGTCTCGAGGCAGAGAACACACCAAGGATCCACCATTACACATGGTTTTGTTGTTGTTGACAAACTTTTGCTTCGTGGCTGTTTTTCACTTTTTGGATTTGATCATTATGACCACCTAAGCTGAGGTTCTCATAGAAGGTGAGAACGTTTGCTATGTGATGTCTGCTGTCATATTTTGGAGATGTAGAGTGTGAGCCCAGATTTAGCAACAGAAGCTTGGTTACTGTGGGGATGTCAGTAATTTTAGCACTTAGTCTGTCTGAGGAAGCCATGGAGATTTCACGTAGAACCCCACAACGGCATTTAGTCTTCAGAAAACCACTTTAGGAATAGAAGAACTACGTGAGAACATCCATTTTTCTGAGTATCGACTGATTACTAGCGTTCAGGACGAAAGCGCCATGGCACCATCCCTCCACGAAGGGACTTGGATCATACATTGGACTCCTCCTAGCTGTAGACCCATCCTGCAGTGTGGAGAGCGTTCACACACTCCTCTCACACTCCTAATGCCTGCTGGTCTTGAAGTGTTAGCCTGGGGCAGTGTAGCACGCTGCATCTCCAAACCCCGGCTCCAGCTGTTCCGGTGGGAAATCATGCGGAAAACATGCATCGAATCTCACAAAGCACGGCATGTATAATGTATCACATGACATCCTTATGAATAATAAAAAAAAAAAACAACGCAATCTTCTTCGCATCGTGCCAAACCCGTCTTGTGAGACAACCCCGTATCCGCAAGATGAATAGACGTTGGTGTTTTGGTTGTTGGTAATGACAAGTTAAACGGGTTAAAGGTTCCATCTTCAACAGGAAGTTCAACAGGAAGTCCAGGATTAATGTACAACTGACAGAACTCATGAAATGTTATGAAATGTGCTCTCGTAGTCAGAGATGATATTTTATATAGCCGTTTACAGTGAGTAGCGGTTGGAGTGAGTGGAGTTGTCCAGCGCTGTATTAGCTGAGCTCAGGGAAAGACTAGTGGCTAAAGGTTTCTTTGTAGGTTCTCTTTTATAAACAGCTTCAAATAAAACACCCTGTGACTGCTGAACAACCCAAAAAAAACTTTTATGGACCATTTTTAGAGCAGAGGTATGACCCTGATGACCAATCCTGTGCATTTGATTTGCTGTACACTCTTTAAAAGTGTTCTTCAAAAGTTCTTCAAGGGTTCCTTAAAGGTTCTTCAAGGGTTTGTTTGTTAATTAAAGATTTTTTTTTTAAAAGTCTTCCTCACCCTCACTGCCTAATCCAAGTAACTTTTTTTTTTTTGCTTTACTCCTTACTCTGATTTTATTTTTATTTTATTTTAGTTTCGTTTTGACTTTAGATGATTGTGCGTGGGCTTGATGCTTGGGTTGTGGCTGGGCCAAGGTGGGTCTTGTGGGGTTTATATGTTTTCAATTTTCTCTTTCTTGCAAGAAACTGAACAAACAGGGTGTTTAAAAAATATTCTTTGCTTCTAAAAAGAAGGTTCTGCTTGGAACCCTTTAAGTTGTGTGTGTGTGTGTGTGTGTGTGAGAGAGAGAGAGAGAGACTAGCACAAGATGGCGAGATCTCATCGTGCCTTCCCGGATTGGCAGCAACAGCAATCACTTGTTTTTGATTTATTAGATAGATGAGGAAATTAATTTCATTTCCGAATTGCATGCTTGAAAATTAGATGGAGAAACTGTATGAAAGATTTCCTTGCCTCTCTCTCTCTCTCTCTCTCTTTCTCTCTCTCTCTCCCCCACCTCCAACACCGCCATTACCATCACCGCTGACTCTCCGGAGGCACAGATAACCGCTGATCTTCTCTACACTATTAATGAAAACCTTATTCTATACAGACTCTGAGGAAAGGCCGAGCTGGCCAAGCGGTAATTAACTTTGCTATCTCAGCTCCAAATCCTGACCGCAGCCTCGGCGGTGAGTTAATTCCTCAGCCAGAACCCTGCGCTGCACTCTCCGCTACTGACTCAGCCAGACCTGAAACCTGAAACTGTCTGGAATAAAGCCCTCTTAGTCAGGTGTGAATTCTTTAAAATTACAAACTGATGTATCCATGACTGTTTACGCTCAATACACACCTGGTTATTTTATTTTAAACTGCATTATATCTGTTTCGCTTCACGCTAAGTGATGTGTGAGGAAAAGAAGTTTAAGAAATGTGACCGTTCAGTAGTTATTGTTACTATATGACATCCTGTTCCTATGTAACTTATAGTCACTAACAGAAACTAACTTCTCGTTACTGAATAGTTAATTTTTAACCTGATTGTTAAATTGTAAATCTGATACTTAATAGCTACTATGTCACATACAGTTATTTAATGGCTAACATGTAACATCCTGTTACCGCATAGTCAGTTCGTACCTTTATATTACTGAATCATTACTACGTAACATCCTGTTACTGAATAGTTACAGCGTAACTTCCTGTGATTAAAGACTTACTAGGCAACTTTTTTACTTAATAGTTACAATGTAACTCCCTGTTACTAAACAGTTAGAATGTAATTTCCTGTTACTAAATAGTTACAGTCTAATTACTGAAAAACTACAATGTAACTCCCTCTTAGTAAATAGTTACTATGAAAAGTCCTGATACAAAATAGTTACAGAGTAACATCCTGTTGCTGAATAGTCACAATATCTGTTACTAAATGTTCAAATTGTAACCTCCTGTTACTAACTCATTAACCTGTAACTTTCTGTTAGTAAACAGTTACTGTGTAACTTTCTGTTAGTAAACAGTTGCTGTGTAACATCCTGTTACTAAATACTTATTAAGTAAACTTCTTATTAGTCGATCCTGTTACTGAATAGTTACAATGCAATTATCTGTTACTGAATAGCTACTAAAGTAAACCCTGCTAATAAATCATTATAATGTAACTTTCAGTTGCTAAATAGTTACGAAGTAAACTCATGTTACAAAATAATTATGAAGTCACTTTCTGTTATTAAACAACATCCTGTTACTAAATAGTCACTGTTTCACGTCCGGTTACTGAATATTTACTAAGTAACTTTCTATTCATAAACAGTTACTATATGATGTCATGTTACTGAATAGCTACTATGTAACATCTGGTTACTAATTAATTACCATTTATGTTCCTTTTACCGCATCGTTACTGTGTAACGTCCTGTTACTGAATAGCTACAATGTAATTTCCTGTTAAAGTGTTACAGCTTCCTGTTACTGAATAGTTATAATGTAACTGTCTATTACGAAATTGTTACTATGTCAAATTTCTGTTACAAAATTGTTACATTTTTTTACTAAAAACCTACAGCGTAACTTCCTGCTACAGAAATGATAGTTATAGTTATAGAATGTATTCTCTAAGTTCCAGTTACTAAATAATTTCAAATTTCTTGTTCGTAAGTAGCTATATCATTTCCTGTTACTAGTTACAATAGCTACAACGCAACTTACGGTTATTATAACTTTGTGTGTGTGTGTGTGTGTGTGTGTGTGTGTGTGTGTGTGTGTGTGCGTGTGTGTGTGTGTGTGCGCAGTAGCACAGTGTTTTCCAGCAGTGAAGTAAACCTGATTAGTTTCTATTCAGTAAAAAATTGAATATCATTGTGTTATTTGCTAGCAGAACTGATCCGATATGATAGCGTACTGTACTTCCTTTCACCCGGGCTGTTAGCGAACAGATAGACGAGTAAGCAGACAGACGGGATCTCACATCGAGCTCATCAGTGATAAGTCTGCTATTCACAGATTCATACAGCCACCTGTCTCGCTTCCTGCTCTGTGAGCTCGTGTTGCTGAATGTAAATAAGCAAACGGTACACTGCACTTTTCTGATGTCTCTCCACTGTTACCTGGAAATGGACTAAAACACATGTGCATGCATGCACGCATTTCTGTGAAACACTCACGCACACACACACACACACACACACACACGGTATCCCACCCTCCTGTACACACACTTATCCATTCAGCGATTTGATTGTTTCTCTCTCTCTGCCCCTTTTTTTCTCCCCCCACTATCTCCTTCCATTTTCATCCCCATCAAGACAGTTCCTCCATTTTCTCTGAGCAGAATGCAAATTGGTAGAAACACTGATCAGAACTTATTACAAAATGGAGCCTTGCTTGGAGGAGGAATGTAAAAAAAAAAAAAAAAGAAGAAGAGAGAGAGAGAGAGAGAGAAGAGAAGAGTGTGTCAGTATGAGAAGATGGAGGGGATGGGAGGGGCCGAGGGACGGCGAGCGGGAGAGCCTGCAGGAGGGGAATGTCGCTTGGTGGCAGAGATGGGAAAATTAGATTTATTTTTTCATGGGGTGTAGAGAGATGGGATGGGGGATGGAGATGGGTTTTGGTTTGGGGGTCAGTAATGGTGCCTTGCTGTTTTCTTTATATATAAGGAGGGAAATGAAAATAATTTGTGAATATGGTTCGTCCCATGCTGGTCAGGTCTGCCTGCCTGTCTGNCTGCCTGTCTGTCTGTCTGTCTGTCTGTCTGTCTGTCTGTCTGTCTGATTGCTGATTGAACTCCAGACTCCTTCCACCCCTCCTCGGGCCCTTTTATCAGCACCATCCCAAGGTTACCCCTCATCTCTATGTATAATCATACGGGCCGGGTTTGCGGTACACGGGGGGCTGAATACTATGTGCCCCCTTCATCGTCGCTACATTCTACGCTGCCTGTCTGACTCCATTATAGATTCAAGGCTCGGTCCAGTCTCCCGTCTCCTTCGCGCACTCCGCTGTGATGAATGAGTCTGACCTTGGCAAATAGAAAGGCCAAAATACCATCATTTCACTTTTTTTTCTTTTTTTTTTTTTGAGAATCTCATTCTGTCTTTAGGTGTGACCTGTACAGGAGTGGCGCGGAGTCGTGTCGCGTGTATTAGCCCAGGAACTGAAAACGTTTTAACATTTTTGCTAGATTGATTCGTCCGAAATGGACGTGCAACACCGCGTGTGTGAGCCATTACGAGTAGTTAACTCTCCTGTACCTTTGACCTCAGCCGACCGCTTTTTAGCACAATGTCAAAAGTGATAAAAAAAAAAAGGAGCAGTACGTTCAGGAATGTTGCGTTTGCTCTGTAAAAACTGTGCTTGAGTGCTTTTATTTATTTAAAAAAAATAAAAAACACTTTGCAATTACAGCCGAGAGAGTCTGGAAAAGACTTTTTCTAGCTGCCGTGCTGCTGTGGATGATCCCACATGGAAACCCTAAAGATTTTCACCCCCCCAAAAAACATCTTGTGACCCAATCTCATAACTTCTTCAATAATAATCTCACGTGGATACTGTAGAGCTGCTGCTGTAATCGCAAAAAGACTGTCCAGGACACGTCCAGGACAAATCCGCAACACACTTAGCTTGTCTTTACTCTTCTGCACGTGTGTACTGTAATGATAGATCATGTAGAATTCCCTTTTGGAGTCTGGCTCCTGTTAACGTTCCTTCCTCGTGTTGTCTCAGGAAATTTTTGGATCTCTGTGGTACAGTGGGTAGAGTTGTCACCTCACAGCTCCAGCATTCGATCCTGAACTGTGTGGAATTTCAAATATTCTCCCAGGGTCTGTGTGGGGTTCCTCTGGGTTCTCCGGTTTCCTCCCACCTCCTACAAACATGCTGTTGCTTGCGATTGGATTGGATTGGATTGGATATGCTAGATTGCCCCAGGTCTGTGAATGTGTGTGTGTGTGTGTGTGTGCATAGTATCATGTGATAGACTGGCATACCATCCATGATGTATTCCTGGCTCACACACACTGTTCCTTTAATAGACTCCGGAGCCGCTGCTACCCCGACCAGGATGAAATGCTTATGGAAGAACGGTACCGAAGGAATGATAATGGGGCAAGAGCCGGAACTGAACTTGTGATGCATTTCAAAAAGACGAAGACGGCTACACGGTTACAAAAAAAAACAGGAGTTGGAACTGAATCAGAAGGTTAAAAAATGCAAATCACTGATTTGTTACAGAAAAATGCATCGTGTCACTAGGCAGTGAGATAAAAACAAAAACTAGAGAGGACACCATGCTACGTTTTCTTTTCCCATTCTGATACCGGTGCTAAAATCTTCAGTATCAGCTGATACTGATACTGATCTTGTTTTCTTTAAAAAAAAAAAAAAAAACGTTTACGTGGCTGTTAAACTCTTTCACACAAAAACACAACTTCCATTGTAATGAATGAAGTATAAATGATTTATAAAACATTTCCAGTTCCAAGAATCATTCTTTTTTCCAATCTTTGCAGATATCTGATATGTTTTCTCTGATATCTTGTGTTGTCGTTGCTTGTACAATCCTGATAGCAATGCCGGGTATCAGCTCAGTGCCATCTCTAACTAAAACGAACGCTCTTTTAATCTAACCTGAGCTCCTTGCACTTCCTGTTTTCTGTCAGAAGATGGCATTCCCTGGCCACTTTCACGCATCCTCCGCACTCGTCCGCTTCTCTGTCCGGCTCTTTGTGTCACCGTGTGTCTCCCCCCCCCCCCCTCCCTCCTCCTCCTGTCTCTCTTCGCCTTCCAACCAGGGGGGTCGAGTCAGTGAGGTGGCGGTTCTAACAAGCTGCCTGGGACCGTACCGCTCAAATGAGCCAAATCAAAGAGAAAGGGGTGCAGGGGGGAAAGGTAGTGCCATGAGCCCCCTGCAGTGAACAGCCATTTGGCAGAATATGAAATGAATTCATATGGCCTGACATGATAAGCCCAAGGATAACCCTCTGTGCAGTCGGCATGTCACAAACACACACACACACACACACACACACACACACACACACACACACACACACACACACACACACACACACACACACGAGTCTCTCTTTCTGTTTCTGGAACTATCCAGACAAACACATGATGAAAAAAACAACACTTTGCATCTGAAATCATCGAATACAAACCACGTAAACACACTTTTTTTTTCTCGACTCGGGTTCGATACACGTCTCACAAGGTTAAGGTCAGTGTTAAGGGGCGGGGTTAATGTTCGCTCAAACCTTTTGTCTTATGACGTTTTTTACATCTCACACACATCTGATTACTGAGAAAAACGACGAATTGTGCATTAACATAGAAATGACGCAGCTTTGTGATTCTTTTCTTTTTTCTGTAAATTGTAAAACAACAACTAAAAAAGAAAAGCACAGACCTCAGTGAGGTTTTACGGTCTAAAATCATCGATCTTTATCATCATAAGCATGCTTTCTGAAAGGAATTGTCCATTACAGGTCACAACTGTGGCTCTGGACCTCACTCCCTCCTTTCTCCAGAGAATTCCACCCCTTATTCCACCCCTTGTTCATGTACCTGATTTTCTTACTGCCCAGGACGCAGCTGATGACGTCGAGCGCGTTCATTTCTCTCCATTTTTATTTTACGTTTCTAAAATGTTATGTGCAGGTGCGTAAATCAGTGCTCTCGTGGCTCGCTTTCCCGTTTCCGCCTTCTCCTCGCGAGTCCTCGTCTTCTCTCCGTGATGCTGTTTCATCTCTCTGGGTTTGGGTCACCCCAAAAAAGAGTCTTACACACACATACACACACATACACAAACACACACACACAGCTCACAGCCATTTCTACCGGTCTGTCACCTCCTCAAAACATAATCACATCACTCACACACACACACACACTCACATATTATGATGAGGCCGATTTGCACAGCTCTTAAAATCCAAAGAGCAGGGGTCTAACAGGAGGAAAGCTAAAAGCAGGGTTATCATCTCCAGCCACACAAATGCTTCCTGGAAGCACGCGGCGCAGACCCATTCGGATCGCTCGAGAGCAACGAGCAACAAAATATCGTCCATAATATATATGGTAATGCAGGACGCTCTTTTGTGCTTGTCGGTGCCGTTTCAGTGCACCGATTTCCAATTTACAACGATCTGTGCAACTTAGACAATTCCTAAAAAACACCATCAAAAATGGCAACGTCGCAAAGAAAGAAAGAAAGAAAGAAAAAAAAAAGCCTCCTTTGATTTTTTTTCACCCTTGCGTCTTTGTATTTTTCAGCATGAGCGAGTTTGAAGAATTGCAGCACGGACGTGACCTCATCTGAGAGACGGAGCATCTCCGGGTTCTGCGAGATGCGCCTTCTGTACAGGATTAACCTGCGCGATGGGATGGGATTTCGCTCCACCTGCTCATGTCGAGGAATAGCAAAAAGACCAAAGCTATAGCTATAACAGTGAAAGAAATTCATTTCCAGATAATGATTTTCTTCTTTTTTTTTGACGTTAAAACACGATGCATAGGATGCACCATCGCTACCACAGAAAATAGAGGAGTGAAGGAACTACACTGTGTCGTGCTGTTGTGGGAAAATAATCAGTTACCCGCCCGCGTTGATTGTTTTCCCATGACGTCGCGTCTTGAGGTGTTTATTCCGCTCGCACCAAAGCAAGAGACTCGTCAGACTTTTTACCTGCTTGTACTTGTCTATACGAGGGATCTTACAAGTGCTGCTTGAGTTATAGAACGCCTTCACTTGTTACCGAGAAACCGCAAAGCGTAAAACTCCTCCATCCTGACACTGGAGACTCCTTCCCTAAACGTTAAATCCACGTCTCCTCACGGATCAGTGATTACACACCTTTATCTTTTTAATCCATTCATCAGTACTAGAGCATCTGCCGTCCATGTCCCTGTAAACGAGCTGTTACTATAGAAACCGTTAATTTTAAATATAATTTTATATTTACACTGCTTATTAAAAATTAATGAACACCTTCCAATTCTGACCAATCAGAATCCAGCATTCAGCAGAATGATGTATTAAGAGGATAAAGCAGTGTTGTGAGAATAAGGTGAACGAGACAGTGGTGAGAGCGGCCATGCTGTATGGTTTAGAGACAGTGGCACTGAGGAAGAGGCAGGAGTC
>JAKKZN010000011.1:1864072-1875605 GCA_033441825.1 Pangasius elongatus
GGTTACTAACACTCAGCTTTAGTGCTTAAAGCTCGAAATAAATATTGCGCTGAAGCAGCAGACGGAAGTGCTACGGCTTAAAAACACACCTACACTTTAGCAAAAGAGTGCAGTGTAAATACAAGTGCAAGTAAGAGTGAACTAGCATAAAGAGCTAGCATGATTTTTAGCATGAAACTGTCACAGCCAGTTAAAAAATAGCTACTAAGGGAAATGTTAATAATATTAATATTAGAAATAATAAAAAAAAAGACAAAAAGCAATTTAGCTATTGCTAATATGTGTTGATTAGCATCGCTCTTTTTCACACAGGCAGCAAATTAGCTAAACTAGCTAACAGGTTTTCCTGCAACATTTCGATGAAAACATACAACTGCTGGAATAATAATAAAAATTAACATCCCTTTAATCTTCAAATAAAACATGATGATTTTAATATAATCCCAAACCAAAACTAAACTAATCTGTCCTGAGACTTAAAACCTTAATCTCTGACTCTTACTGGTACTGCAACTGGAGATTCCTTCCATAAATGTTAAATAATCACCATCGTCCGCCGCCCGAGTCCCTGTGTGAGCTGTTACTATGGAAACAATAGTTTAATATAAACCTGCGATTTATGAAACTGATCGACACATGCCGACCAATCAGGATCCAGAATTCAACAGCGCTGGGGTGTAATAAAAGATAAACTGTAGTACAGCAACACACACACACACACACACACACACACACACACACACACACACGGGCTATATGACGTTGCAGAGTTTAGTTAAATACCCTGTGGGTAATGTGACAGAAGACAGGAGAAGTGAGGCAGAGAAAATGGGTAGGAAAAATAGGGAAGAATAGAAAAAGGAAGATAAAAGAGATGAAAGCTAAACTGATATGGCCACTGCAGAAGGAGAGAGAGAGAGAGAGAGAGAGAGAGAGATGGAGGTAGAGAAGATTTACACAGGATGAGTTTTCTTTCTGATGGTCTTAGAGCCTCATGCCAAATACAGTCCTCCTCCTGAGACTATTATTATTATTATTATTATTATTATTATTATTATTATTATTATTATTATTATTATTATTATTATTATTAAAATTGAAACACAGTTTACTCAAGATGCTGCACACCTTAGCAAGTGAAAATATTATATATTTTTATATATATAGTTTAATTTATTTATTATTTCCTATTACAAGATTACAGTAAACCACACATTATTAAGATTCATTTTTTTATTTTATTTATTTATTATTTTTTTTACTAATTTCAGGCTTTACATTTTTCTTCTTCTTCTGGCAGATCATTTTTTCCTTCTTTCTGAGAACAAGACTATTTCAAGCTTTTCTTGAAACGAGTAAACACGTCCAGGAACAGCTTTAACAATCAGATATTTGTTTTTGTGGAAAGAGGAGAAGAGCGAACGCTTCCCGAACCATTCCCAAAACGGTCCTCTCTTTCAGTCTTTTCAGTCCTGATGGAATTTCTGATTTTACAGCAAAGGATGGAAAAGTTGATCTCCACTAATCCTCCTCAGGTAGCAGACATGCTAGTGAGCAAAGTACTGACATCTTAATAGAATTTAAATATATAAATCTATAAAATATTTCATATTATTATATATGAATTGTAAAAAGCTCGAGTATCAGCTGATGCCCATCCCATACTGTTCTCTTTAAAAACTACTAAGCTTTAAAAGGTTTTTTTTTTTTTAATCACTTACCGGATAAATCATCTCGACTTTCAGACAAAAATCACTTCCTCTGTAAATATAATAAAGTCTAAATATATTAAAGTCAATAAATATATTAAAGTCAATAAATATATTAAAGTCAATCCTAATAGTTTTAAACAACATGTAAACAATTTCAGTTCAATTCTTTTCCCAATTCCAATCTTTTTTTTTGTTGTTGTTTTTTTGTTAATTTGTTATGAAATCCGATCGATTCTTCTCCTGTCTTTCGGAGAGTGAGGTGATAACTGAATAATCAATATCTTGGCATGTTTATCAATCTCATAATCTGATTATTGGTTTTCTTTCATTCATGATAATTCTGCTTCTGATCATATTCCAATATTCCATTGATATTCCATTCATCTGCGTTTGTATTGTCTGTAAAAACAAAAAAACAACAACAAAAAAAAAACGTGGAAGGATGCTGTGTGTGTGTGTGTGTGTGTGTGTGTGTGTGTGTGTGTGTGTGCGTGTGTGTGTGATGCATTCTTGGGTAATGAGGATCCATTCTGACAGCTGGCCTGGTCTACGATATGGATGTGTTTGCATTTTGTGTGTGTGTGTGTGTGTGTGTGTGTGTGTGTGTGTGTGATTTGATGCTTCATGGCAGTGATGCACAAGCTCAGATAGACACGTATGAACTGTAGGATGTGCACACACACACACACACACACACACACACACACACACACACACACACACACACACTAGACAGGATGTCCACTGGGATTTCACACTTCACTTCCCTTTTACACTGCTGAATACACACACAAACACACTCACACACACACACACACACACACATACAAATGCCTGACCGCTTGTATCACTTTTAAAAATTAAAATAGATCACTATCACACACACACACACACACACACACACACACACACACACACACACACACACACACACACACACACACACACAGAGTATGAAGTTAAAATGTGTCACATTTATCATTTATCTTTATGTGTTCCTTCTTATTCTTATTTGACATCTTAAAAATATATATTGCGTACATCACACACACACTCTCTCTCTCTCTCTCTCTCTCTCTCTCTCTCTCTCTCTCTCTCACACACACACACACACACACACAAACAGATGCTCTCCCAATAGCAGAGAAGAGAATGAATAATGAATAATCTGGCATTTTTCTCTGTTTTGTGGTGGATTTATTTGTCTGAGTTTTTAGTTCCAGAGCCGCTGGCTGCAGTGGGTCAGAAATAATTACTATAAAGTAATAATTACTACTATAAAGCAGGCTAAAGAAAGTGCACCAGCTAATAAATACGTAAGAGCAGAATAAATATCGATCGGGTGTATGCAGAAGATACGATCCACGTCTGATTTGATTTTCACACTTCTATGACTCTTGATGTTGATGTAGGTTTAGATGTAAGTGTAGCCGTGTTTTCTCGTATATATGTTCCTGCGTGTGTGTGTGTGTGTGAGTGTGTGTGTGTTTTAGAAGGTGTCCAGGCTGAAACCTCTCAGCTCCTGTCACTACACTTTTCCCAGGATCCTCTTCACTTCTTCATTGCCAATAACAAGGATGGGCAGGAAAGGGGATTATTGGTATTGATCCACCCAGGGGGATCATTAGGCATCACTATCAATCCACAGCTCCGGGCCGCACACCATCGGCCCGCACACACATTGCCAATTTGTTCCTATTAGAGAGCTCGGTCTCTCCGTGTCTGTCCTGATAGAGCCGGCCGGCACGGTGCGAGCCGGCCGGCACAGTGAGAGAGCGGCTAATCCGGACCACGGAGCAGGACAGCCACGGTGTTTTGATCACGTCGTCACGTCCAGGATTTTGTCGCGTAGCCCTTATTACTGTGTACGTTCTGAAAGCTGTTTAACTGCAGCACTGCTGAATTCTCGATTCTCATCGTTTACAAGGTGTTCATTCACCTACAGAACATGAATTAACACCTTCTATAGCAGCAGCTCGTTCACACGGACTCGTACGGCAGATGCTTTATGCACACTGACTTAAAAATAAAAATATATCGTCGATTTTTTTTTTTTTTACAGAACATAAACATATATGGAAGGGATCTCCGTTGTTTGTTGTCCGTGCTTTGTAACAGTCGGAGGTAAAGCTGTAAGATTCCCGATGTGCTCAGGATGCACGTTTACGCTCTTCGCAGTTTCTTGCTAGCATGATAAGTTTTTGATGGCGTTTTTTTTTTTTGTCTTATTACCTTCAAGAAAGAGGAAAAAAAAAGAAACAGTTGGAGAAAGAACGAATGTTTCTAGCTGCTAAAACGTAAACAGAGCTTGTCTCACGGATTTAAATTTAAATATAAATGGATAAAAAAAAAGTGTGTCGTGTCCCTGTAATCATACGCAACTCGCTGTGGTTTATAAGGAATGAATGAATGAATGAATGAATAAGTGCTGTTATTGGAAAATAATAAACATCAGGGTGTTAAGAGTGACGATACGGCGTGGTAGCATGCTACAGTAACGTGAGTATTCTCGGAGTTTAAATACAGTATAACGTGCAGCGCTAATAACGCGTGTACAGACGTCCGTGTGTGTTTAACCCTGTTCATTGACCAGCGTGTCAACAGGGAGCGGAGACTCAAAGAAACACACACTCCTGCCTCCACTTCTCGAAAAACAGCTCTTAAGGCAATCAAAGAGCGCTTGGCCTTCCGACTCAATAGCATCTGAAAAGGCGATATTGAAAAATCCATGTCAATAGATTTATCCCTCGTACCCTCAGAATGCTGATCCGATCTGATGGCAGCGAGCCTGCGAGGTGTTTTTAGCCAAAAGAATTTAAGGGCAGATTATCGACTGGCACGTGAAGATCAGGACGCGTCACGGCTTGCCTACGTACAGTACACACACACACACACACACGCACACGCAGACACAGTCTAGAGTGGATCTATCCAGACGTCTGCTTTTCCCATGACCTCTGACCTCCAGGGTTGGCCCAAGTGACCCCTAACTGCTCTGACGGAGATGGAGACGGAGATGGAGAGATGATACATTCCGCGTCTGACTCACGCCGCTCTCGGGTCGTTATGTACTACACTATAGAAATATCGCACGTGAACGTGAGTCGTGTAAGGAGAGGAGAAACGATTCGTTCTGCGATGAAACGCGATTCGTTCGTTAAATGAATTCCAGATCAGTGCAGAAAATGATAAGACTTCCAGACTTACACACATGTACGCACTATCTCTGTTACAAAAATCGAAGCACAGGAAATAGAAATAAAATTCGTTTTTGCATATTTAATATTTATACAGTTTTAATATTGCATGCAAACAGAGCAAACATTAGCGTTAGCATAAACCCGATTGTTTCTCGTTCATTTTTATTAGCTTCTGTGGCTTGACTTTTCTCTTTTCCTTTTGATAATTCCATAATTTCCCAAATCCTATTCCGTATCCTGTGTGGGTTGAATTCCGGATTCCGATTGGTCAGAAGGCGTTGATTCGTTTCCTTTAACAGCAGCACTGACAGTAGTGCAGCTGCAGATCACACGTTTATATAAATATGTTATCATTTCTATCATTTCTACAGGAACAGCTCGTTCACAGGGACTTCAGACGCTCCACGAATAACAATCAGACTTAAAACGAAACAGTGTGCGATAAATGCTGACGTTTAGGGAAGGAGTCTCCAGTGTCAGCGCTTTGTAACAGTCAGAGGTAAAGCTGTAGCTAAGTTTTACGCTTTATTCTCTCTCAGTAACACGAGAAAGTGCGTTTATGGCTGTGCGAGTGTTTTATTTCCTACACGGTAATCTTGCAGTTCATTTTAAAACGTGTGTAAATGTAGCACGCTTTTATTCACAAAGCGTTTTATACATCAAGGCGAGACGAGTTACACTTTAGGAAACGTGTTTTTCGTTTCAATAAGCGACTAAAAGTAGAACATGGCATCTTAAACGCTTCAAACGTGGATTGCCGGATGACGGATGACAACAATATTATGTTTTTCAAGCTCATACTGGAATAAATCATAAATCCTAAATTTAAAAGGAAAAACGAAAGAAAGGATCTTCACCCTCGAGTCACGAGGTCGCTAGATTTCCATGTTTAACCTAATCAAATACGGAAAAAAAAAGAAGAACGTTAATATTTTTTTTTTTTGTTTGGAGACGTTCACGTGTACTGATGCTGGTTAGAAAAAAATGAACAAGGCATTATTTAACATTACAGGCTTGCTCTGTGTGCACTCTGTCTGAAATCAGAGCCTTTCCCCGTAATCAGAACAACATGGCGCTCGGCGTTTCAGACCGGTTATTCATATTCAATCTCGCTGAAAAAACATCCCTCTGCTTTTCAATAACAGCGCTGTCAGGCACACGGCGGGCCATCGCTGGAACACATTCCCGAGAGAGTCGCTTCGAGACGGCCATTTTCTTTCACCTAATCAGACGAAGCCGCAAAAAAGGAAAGCGGAAGAAAGCGGGAGACGGGACGGACGCACGCGCCCGCCTCGCGCTCGGGCCGCGGAGAGGCTTTGGTGTTGACCGCAGGGTTTAATATGTGTGTGTACATCAGGTTTGGAGAGAGGAGCTCAGACAGTTTGTCATTTTCAGACAGATTTAATGATCCCCCAGCATGGAGACACAATCAGCGTCCAACAGAGGGCAGTGCACACCGCCCGCTACACATCCAGCACATTCTTTGTTAATGCACATGAAGATGATATGCAAAGGCCTTTGTTTTTTTTTTGTTTTTTTTTTTTTTCTCGGACGCTGACTTCAGGATGGATGTGTCCATCAGCCGTCTTTCTTTCCTGCTATGAAATTTTAGATTTTTTTTTTCTTTTCATTTTTAACAGTGATAGAGAAATACACACCAGTCATATGCAACATCCAAAGATGTTCTTGTTTCCTATATATATATATATATATATGTATATATACTGATACCATGTTGTTGTTGTTGTTGTTGTTGTTGTTTTATGAAGTAGAGAAGAAGAGACAGGCGTAATCAGGGTGTAAAAAAAAAAAAAAAAAAAATGTCAGGGATTGCTCAGTGACAAGCCTCAAAAATACACAAATGAAAACATGCAAGAGGCAGGACGTGAAAGCCTGGCGGGGAGCTTACCGTGCTCAGCTGATGTATTTTTACTCACAGGATCTATGGGCTGCTGTGCTCCCTGGCAGATCATCATCATATTAATAGCGTGTGTGTATACGTGTGTGTGTGTGTGTGTGTGTGTGTGAGCACTATTTCGTCAGGTGGAGCTGAGGAAGAAAAAGAGGAGAGATGGATGAGGGTTGTTGCGGAGCTCTGAGCGTTTTAATTATATGGGCTGTGCTGCGGCGTTGGCCGGGCGTTTGCTATCTCGTGCTGGCTTTAGCCCCTCGTCTTGTGATTTGAGCTCTACCTTTATCCCTAAGCCCTCAGCTCCTCTGGCCAAACAAAGAAAAAAGGGATGGCTGGGCTGGGGTTTTACAGCCCTGCTTACCATTAATATCCTCCTGTCTCTCGTTCTTTTTCTTTTTCCAGCGTCTCAGAGCATGCACGCTAACCCCCGTTAAAACTGACCCTTATTACAGATTGCACTGCGTGAGAACACGGCTGTGATGGAACAAGACACGTTCTCTGCAGCCAAAGATTCGGATTCGTATTCACAGCTGGAACGAAGCTAATGATATAAAGCAAAGCACCGCTGTGTATTTTCCTGATTCTGATTCTGATTAAGCCTCCGATTCCGATTCCAAGTCTGATTTAATGCTGGAGCGATGAAGATAAAGATGCAAAACGAAGCACCACGGTCTATTTGTCTGATTCTGATTCTGGGCTGGAATGAAGGTAGCGATGCAAAGCACTCTCAAGTTTTGTGTGTTTTCCGACTCGAAATTCGGATTCGGATTCGGGTTCGGATTCAAGGCTGGAACAGAGGTAATGATGTGAAAGCGAACGTGCAGTTTTCCGATTCAGATTTCCGATTCTGATTCGGCACTGGACCAAAGCTAAGCGACGCAAAGCAAAGCAAAGCATATTTTTCCGATTCTGAGTCAGCACTGGAACAAATCTAATGCTACAAAGCAAAGCATCACTGTCTAGTTTTCCGATTCGGATTCGGATCCAGACTCAGGGCTGGAACAAATCTAATGTTGTATCACAAAGCATCACTATCCAGTTCCTGATTTTGATTCAGGTCAAAAGTGAAGTGGCTTTATTGTCATTTGAACAATATACAGTGGGTACAGTACAGAGTGATAGTACCATTGTGCTACATAAGACCTACGCAGGACTACATAAGACCTATGCAGGACTACATAAGACCTACGCAGGACTACATAAGACCTATGCAGGACTACATAAGACCTACGCAGGACTACATAAAGTGCACAAGTGCAAATGCGCGCAAACAGTACAAGACAATAGTACACAGTGATAGTACCATTGTGCTACGTAAGACCTACGCAGGACTACGTAAGACCTACGCAGGGCTACATAAGACCTACGCAGGACTACATAAGACCTACGCAGGACTACATAAGACCTACGCAGGACTACATAAAGTGTACAAGTGCAAATGTGCGCAAACAGCACAAGACAATAGTACACAGTGATAGTACCATTGTGCTACGTAAGACCTACGCAGGACTACATAAGACCTACATAAAGTGTACAATAGGCACAGTAAGAGACAGTGCAGCACCGATCAGTACACACAGCTCAGAGCTGGAACAAAGCTAAAGAAGCAAAGCAAAGCATCACTGTCTAGTTTTCTGATTCGGATTCGGATCCTGAATTGGATTCAGTGCTGGACCCAAGCTAAAGAAGCAAAGCAAAGCATCACTGTCTATTTCGTTTCCCGTCTCTCACTCTTCCTTCATCTCTTCTTTTTCCCCTGCTGTCCTTTCCCTCCCTTCGGCGGAGTCGAGCGCCGAAATGCCGAGCGTTCCGGCTGCACGGTGTCTCCGACGACACTATTGGCTGAAAATGGCTTCAGTGGATGCGCACACCGGTCACATGACCTCAGCCCCGAGCCTTGCTGAAAGAGACTCCACATATAGACATGCCAGAGGAACAGGATTTGACTTCTTCCCCCCTTCATCTTCTTCTTCTTCTGCTGTACAGTATATATATATTTTTTTTTCAACAGGAAGATGATGGAATCATGGAGGTTCTATTTGCAGAATTGTGACTTGATTAGATTTGACTTGTTTTTGCAAGACAGCTCATAAAACTATCTTTTTTTTTTTTTTTAAAAAAAGGGAAAATCCCAAAAGCAATAACACGAGGCTCAATTTTGCAATGAAGCTAATAATATTTATGAATTTTCTTGCTTATATATATATATATATATATTTATATATATATATATAAGGTATTTATTTTATTAGATTAGTCAAGACGTTTTTAATCATTTGTACTTAAGAATATTTCTTTTTCAGATCCTACTCAAAATAAAAGCACAAAAAGCACAAGCTAGCATGAACATGAGTGCTGTTTAAATATTTACCCCCGTGTCTGCACTAATACGTCGCTAAATAAAAAAAGAAAAAAGGCACCGGATTGTAAATAGCAGGTAAAGTGTCATACAACCTTTAAAACAAACAAAAAAAAAAGAGAATAAAATCCACATTTTTCCATAAATCCATTTGTGCTCGCTCGTGCTTGTGTTTCATGTTCATGTTCTCAGGTGTGTATTTGTGCATGGCCTTGCGTACATGCATGCATGAGCGTTTGTGTGCGTGCGTGTGTGTGTGTGTGTGTGTGTGTGTGATATCTGGTCCGTACTGTATCTCCATGACAACGTGCTTTTTGATGTGGGTTTCTCTTCCTGACATTTCTCCATTTGGGGGAAGATTGTGAATTGCCTCCACTCTCTCCTTCAGCCAGCGTGTCAGAGGGGAAGAAAGAGTAAAAAAAAAAAAAAAAAGAAAGAAAAAAAAAAAAAAGGTGTTGGGGGGCACGAGGAAGAATCTAATGGGCGTCTGGACTGATTGTCCTCAGCCGTGGCAGTAGAGACAAAGCAGATGAATTGTGAAATGTATTCGAAGAGATTGGAGACAAGTGCATGTCAGCACCCCCTCAATCTCCATCCCTTCTAATCCCCCCACCTCCTTTTCTCCTTTTTCCCCCCTTTCTGCTCCTTCTCTCTCTCTCTCTCTCTTTCCTTTCTTCTCTTAGGATTTCGCTGTTTAGCTACAGCGTTCTTATATTAAAAATATCAAAAAACGAAACAAAAAAACAAAAAAATCCCACAACAGCACTGCCCAGTTAGAGCAAAATTCAAATAAAAAAAAAATATATATATATTATGCTTCTCTGTTATTAATAACAATTGTGCTTGGATGCTTTGCAATTTTATTTCCATAATTCATTTCCTAATATTTTTAATAAACCCCATAAATACGATCTGCTTCATTCAGATCAACACCAGCTGTAACAGACAGAGCAAATCGTTTGCCGTGTAAAAATCACTAAGCCTTAAACATCAATGAGCCTTATTTATAATCGAAAGCATCGAAAGCATTCATTTCAGGAATCGTCGACCGATTAGGAATTAATTTGCTCAGTAGACTGATTTTAGAAAAATGTATTTATAGTTTAACCTGCCTAAATTAAAGAAAAAAAAAATCAAATAATAAATAAAAAAAAATCAGTCCTAAAATTAAATTATTTGGTCATTTCGGTCATGAGCGTCCTTCATCCTTTGTTTGAACCTGACCGGCCAGTATAGCGTCTGATCATCGTCTGGCCTTCGTCTGGCTCTCGTCTGGCCCCTTGCCCCGGCCGGTGACCCCGAGCAGGGGAGGGACGCAGGCAGTTAGTCAGCACTGAGCCTCTCGGGGCAGATTTGGTTCACGCAGTCGTCATTTTAAATCATTTTTAGAGAACAGAAAGGAGCTGAATTCCAGATTTGATGAATTATTCTGCGCAGTTATCGCACCCTGTGCTGTTTTTGGTTCGTCTTCATTTTTAGGACGCGAGATTTAGAAGCGAGTGTTTTGAAAAAGAATAATTCTGGTGTGATTTTTTTTAAGCTGCCGTAATTCCATAATCCTTTGTAAAAATAATGAAGTAAACAGTTTGTCATGTCGTTAAACAAATGGAAGTGATGCTAAATGGCAGCCGAGCGCTCGGACTTTTTTGTTTTCCAGGTGAACGTATTTATTATTCATTCCTGCATCCGTGTGTGTGTGTGTGTGTGTGTGTGTGTGTGAGAGGCTGTCCATATTTGACTATGAATAATGGAAAAGCTCATGGACAAGAGAGCTGGAAGTGTCTGTGTGTGTGTGTGTGTGTGTGTGTGTGTGTGTGTGTGTGTGTGAGAGGCAGACCATATGACTGGCCACTGCTTGGTCCTACTTGGCCTCGTTTGGTCCTAATAACAGTTTATAAATCAGGAGGCTCCTGTCAGCTCGGCTGCCTTCATTAAACTCAGACGGGAAGCGGGCCTCTTCTGATCCGATTTTAATAAAAGCAGGTAATCAGATGTGGCTTGGAAAAAAAAATGGGTCATTTTGGGTTTTCACGGCCTCACAGAGTGGGCTTTTTGTGTATGTGTGATGTTAAACGGGTCAACGGGTCTTCCTGTCGTCAGTATACACACACACACACACACACACACACACACACATACTCACACACACACATATATATATATATATATATATAGAATAGAATATAATTTCAGTGTGTGCAGCTGACATGGCATCATGACAAAGGAATAGCTTGTATTGTTGTAATTACAGTCACTAGTAATGCTGCACATATGAGAAGAGGAAGGCCAAAGAGGAGGTATATGGAGGTAATAAATGAGGAGATGAAGCTAGTGGGTGCAAGTGTTGAGG